>JAJJWX010000217.1:0-32945 GCA_023529315.1 Papaver bracteatum
CCCTTAAATAGTTCGCAAACTTCGTTAAATACGAGTATCGAACAAACCATCAACAAATTTTGATTCATAAACCATGAAATCAACTTACCGTAGCTTTCCCTGTATAAAACAAGGTCTTAAATACATTTTAAGTATTAACTCATAGAGCTGGGCATAAACTCAGAATCAATAAGTTCATTCAAACTAAAGAGTTTACACGAAAGTACGTTT
The DNA here is from genome assembly GCA_023529315.1 of Papaver bracteatum. Taxonomy (NCBI): domain Eukaryota; kingdom Viridiplantae; phylum Streptophyta; class Magnoliopsida; order Ranunculales; family Papaveraceae; genus Papaver; species Papaver bracteatum. Next base: position 211 of record JAJJWX010000217.1, read on the forward strand.
TAAACCACTTATACTCAAAAATTACCATGGGCTTCATTTCAAATCAAAACTCAACAAAATATAACATTTTAGAAACTAGAACAGACCTCATTAATACAAAAGTCTCTATCAAATATAAGGAATTCATTAACTCTAACAACAAGGGAAACACAGTTTAAACCAAGAGCATAATTTTCAGAAACTTCAGTTTGGAGAGCCTATGATCAAATATTTGTGTAGGATTCATTGCACAACAAAAATGAGTGATTCTTATCTCATTTTAAAGAAGAAAGAATAATGTATCATACAAAAATTATTAGTAAAAAACAAAAGGTACAAGAATATGTCTAAATCACACTGGAAAAGTCTGATAGTAAACTTTTCAAAGAAAAATAACAGTTTTGATAGTCTTCACTAGATAATTCACACAAGATTCATTACTCAACCAAATTCATTGGTTCTTGGCTCATTTTTAAGAAAAAAACATAATATGTAAGATAAAAATGATATATAAAATCAGTGAGTTTTATATATGGGTAAAAGTAGTTCAGTAAATCAGGACAGAAATCAAATTGCAGTTTTAACGGTCTATATTCAAAAATTCGTGTAAAATTCATTACAAAATGAAATTCAGTAAATTTGGTCTCTTTTGAAAGCTAAGAGACTCCTATTTTAAATAAAAATCATAACCAGGAGAAATAAGGTATATATCTGATAAGAAAAGTCTCAAATAAACAAGAATGTAACCAAGCTCTTCAGAAATTATAGTTTTGGAAGTCTATATTAGAAAATTCACCCAGACTTTATTACTTATCGGAATCTAGTGATTCTTGGCTAGTTTTAAAGAATATAACTCCCTATTTTAATAAAAAATATAACTAAAAATAAGGGTCAATTAAACTGGTTGCTAATTTATCCCAACACAGGACAAAAATATTTTTCAAAATACCCGGAAATACTTTTAAATTGAGTTTCAAGACAAAGTAAAGATCAATTCCAATGAATTCAGAGTACCCATGGCTAATTTTTATAAGCCAAATACTTTAAACATCAAATTAGAAGAAAACTTTGACTTATCTTATGAACCCTAGAATCAAAATCAAAAGAAACAAGCATGAATTGGTTTTAAACATCTCAAATCATCATATAAAGTTTCATAAGAGTATGAATAAGCTTGAATTCAATTAAATATGAAATCAGAGAATCAAAGTAATGAATTCAATTCAAATCAGTTTCAAAGAAGAATTTCCCCCTACCTTTTTTGTAGCAAACGGATCCAAAAGCAACCAAATCGAATCAATCGATCAACCGGTGTTAGTAAGCTTCAATTACAAGTTTATACAAGAAATATTAATGGTGGAGGAAGCATAAGAATTTGAGAATGAAGAGGAAGAGCTGGTTTCTTATTGAAATTCAACAAAAATGATATTTATCAAAATAAATAAAATATCTGAAATGCCCTTTTGTTCTCTTAAAATTGACACATCAACTTGGTGAGTGTCATTTTGACACAAATTCGATTATAAATAACTCTATTAGCGCATGTGCATGCTACGGGCAGGCTCACACAAAGAGAAATATAATTTTCCAGGAAAAATCCAAGTGTTTCTCAACTGAAATACAACGACAACTAGATTGCACGCACCACATTGCGCTTTTTCTTGTCTTCAGATTCAAATGAATTGGGATCGCACCCTAATATTTTTAATAAAAAATATTTGGGTATTACACTGAAGCAACTTAAGATAGTGGACTCTATCTTAAGATTCACATGTGTTTTCCAGATTAGTTGTAGGAGTAGGGATATTGAGGAAACTATGTAGCTAAGGGTAGTTTACTTTGTCTCAACTATACGAATTTGGTAGTGGTCTTTCTATAGAGGCTTGATTTTGAGAGTATTCAGAACTGGACTAGATCCCGAGGTTTTTCTGCATTTGCGGTTTCCTCACTAAAAAAATATTGTTGTGTGCTTTTACTTTACTTTCCATGTTATAATTTTTTAAAGTTACAATTAAAGTAATTGCATTTTTACATTAATCCCAAAAACATGGGTTGATATCTATAGTTTAAGGTTTGGTTTCGAACTTATACTATATACAAAGTGTATATCATGTGGTTTCTTTTGAAAAAGCGGGGGTCTAACAACCATACCCAAGATTTCGTTTAGCAATCTGTATGGAGTAACTAAAATATACTTTCAATTGAATCAACTAGACAGTCAGACTCAATCTTCAAAAAAGTATATCAAAGAGTTTATATCTTAATTTCTCAATTTAATCCGCAATTTAACAAATAGGAATTTGCTAGCCCGATTGAATAAGAGAAATAACTTGAACGGTACCAAAGACCAATGTTCAAGTGTCGAACGATTTATATCAACAACCAAAGGTTGGATTATTTAATTGATTGATCTTACACACAACCTATGATATTTCTATTATATAAACAAATATAATGCGGAAAAGAAATAACACAGATACTAGAAATTTTGTTAACGAGGAAACCGCAAATGTAAAAAAAAACTCGGGGACCTAGTCCAGATTTGAATACCACACTGTATTAAGATGCTATAGACACTAGCCTACTCCAAGTTGACTTTGGACTGGAATGTAGTTGAAACCTAATCAATCTCACACTGATTCACGTACAATCACATTCCTTACGCCTCTGAATCCCAGCAGGACTCTGCGCACTTGATTCCCTTATCTTATCTCAACCACAACTAAGAGGTGCTACGACCCAAAGTCGAAGACTTGATAAACCAATCTGTCTCACACAAAAAAGTCTATTGAATGAAACAATCTATCTCCCACAGAAATACCCAATAATTTTTGTTCCGGATTTTGATAAATCAAGGTGAACAGGAACCAAATGATATACCGGACTTATATTCCCGAAGAACAACCTAGAAATATCAATTACCTCACAATAATCTTAATCGTATGGTAGCAAACCAAGATATTATGGAATCACAAATGATGAGATGACGATGTTTGTGGATACTTTTTATTTTGCCAATCGGAGATTAAATCTCGAGAAAATATTAGAGAAGATAGTACTCAATCACGATAGAAAACAACAAAATCAGAACACGCGACTACAGAAAAAATTTTGTCCGGTCTGACCTCACAATCCCAATGAAGTCTTCAATTCGTTAACTTATAGGGTTTCGTGAAAAATCTAAGGTTAAATGAGAATCGACTCTAGTCGCAACTAGTATCACACATGAGGTGTGGGGCTTAGGTTTCCCAGTTTCTAGAGTTCTCTTTACATAGTTTTTAAAACAGGGTTTGATAGATTTGAAACAAAGAAATCAATATTCACCATTAGATGAAATCTGATCTAAAATCCAAGCTAAGTTTTCTTGAAACCAAAGCAATATCTCTCTATCGTTAGATGGACTTATCTTGTTACACACAAATGAAACGTACCTTTATTTAGATATGAGTAACCGTACCCAAACGTGTACACCTTGTTGGCTCAACAATAGTTAACCGAAGTTATCCATATGAACACTTTCTTATCAACCTTATTCATATTATCAACAACTAGTTCAGATGACTCAAATGAAACTAGCCATAGAGTTGTTCAATTTTTTATACTCTCATAGAAGTATACAAGAAACAATTGAAGCAAAATCGATTTTGATTCACTCGAATCAAGTCATGAATATTATAGCCACGGTTTACAAAAGATTGCATTCCTTATTATATAAATGTATTAGTTCATGAACAAATCGATTCTAGAACTTAACCCACTCAAGTATGCAAACGGGTACGCATACTTAAGTAACTGGACTTGGACTGTGACCGATAGTATGCGAACTGGTACACATACTATCACACATCAGTTGAATTAGTACGCGTACGGGTACGCATAAAAAAGTTCCCTAACTTCAACTGAGTTTGCCAGTACGCGTATGGGTATGCGTGGTTGGTTGAAGCTCCAGTAGTTAGACACTCCCTTCTCAGGGAACCACCAAGGCTCCAGGACTTTACCAGACCATCACACTACGCATACGGGTATGCATACTATACCGGTCTTGGATCAACATATATGCAAGTACACATACTATGTCTATAATTCAATTATGGTTAAGTATTCTAAACTCTATTTCAATCATTGAAACTTTCTTAGAGGACGCAATAGTTGTTCTCACTAAATCTCAGCAACAAAGCGATTTTTAAAATATTGAAATAATGATACGAAACATTCCGAGTTTACATCAAATGATTGTCTCACACAAATCATGCTAGCTATTACCTAGAAATTTCCACATGATCATCTTTTGACTTTCGTCAAGAATATAAGATGAGATTGGTTGAAGAAAAAGCTTACCAACACATATTTCGAGATATATGTAAGCGAGTTAAACTCAACTCGAAATATCAAATGTGTATAATCGAATACTATATAGTAATACGACTTTTGTCTCAAGAAGGGAGATATAGTAGAAATAGACTTTCTGAGTGATAGATGAGTTTCAGTCTCCACATACTTTTTATCGATGAAGTTCCACAAGCTCTCCTTAGTAGTTCTTCGTCTTCAATTGATGAACGCTATGAAGTCTAAAGCTAAACTACACAATCTATCCTAGTCCGAGATATTACTATAAGTAGACTAGAAATCAAGATTTATAGTTTTGATCACTAAACTTGACAAATAAGCTTGAGATAACAACGCTTGCGAATTCGACCGAGCAGTGCTCTAACAGCTTTCTTCTTGACAATCTCTGTCTATATTAAATCACTAAAGGTATTAGACTTATAGATTAATATCGTAAATATTGTGGTGTACTTGATACATTCTTCATTTCAATTTGTATGTGAAATAACTATTTTACCCTTCATACATTACATATGATTTCTTCTTCATCCGACATCCAAATGACACGTTCAAGTAGTCCATTTCGCGTAACTTTTTCGAGATCTATCTAATGGTATTAGATTCATATCCATATTACTATTTAATTACTATCTATCAATAATGTTTGTATTAAATTAATCGAGTCATTAGCATTTAATTCGTTTCTTGAACGGTCTAACAGTGTTGACGTGTTTATGGGTCTTTACAACACCATTCCTGATTTTTATTTACTCTAGTAATTATATAAGCAACAAAATTAGGCTGAAATTTCGCCCACTCATAGCTAAATTGAATGCTTTGGTACAAAATTTTTCTCAAAAACCATTGTACATCTACCTTTATAGATGTACCACATATATATCCTTGCAGTAACCCAATACAGTTACTCGAAACCTACATATGTACCACATCTACCTTTCTCAAAGCGTATAAATAGGTAAAACAGGTGCGATCCTAGTTTATAGTCGGATCAATTTAATGGAGACCAGACTTGGTATTTTGTTGCTAAAAAACTTCCGCAGCTGATGGCGAGTCCTTTGAGGATTGTTGAACACTTGTGCTAACACCCTCCCTCAAGTTGAACCGGAGTTGGCGAATGTTCAACTTGTCCCTTATTCGCTGAAATCGTAGTGAAGACATGCCCTTCGTAAAAATATCAGCAAGCTGGTCTCTGGTGCATATGAACTTCACATGAAGTTGCTTGCTTGCCACTCGCTCACGGACAAAATGGTAGTCTATCTCTATATGTTTTGTGCGCGCATGAAAGATAGGATTAGCAGTGATATAGGTTGCACCTAAGTTATCACACCAAAGAGAAGATGCAGCTACTTGAATCCCTAATTCTTTGAGCAGAGATTGTATCTAAATGAGCTCCGAAGTAGCAATTGCAACACCACGATATTCTGCCTCCGTGCTAGATTTTGAGACAGTTTTCTGCATTTTGGCACTCCAAGAGATTAGATTCCCACCAAATTATATGCAGTAGCCACTCGTAGACCGGCGATCATCCAAATTTCCAGCCCAATCTGCATCTGAGTAAGCATTGAGAGAATAATCTTTATGAGGATTGATGAACAAACCATAGTCAATCGTATGCTTCAGATATCGTAAAATACGTTTTACAAGCTCCCAATGTTCCACATAAGGTTCATGCATGTATTAGCAGGCTTTGTTAACTGCAACTGAGATGTCCGGTCTTGTTATGTGTAAGTACTGTAGATCCCCAACAACACTACGGTAAAGAGTAGTATCAGCAAACTTCTCTGTACCCAGTTTCTGTGGTCGTGAATTAGCAGCAAGAGGAGTGCACACAGGTTTTATGCCATCAAGCTTTGTTTTACTTAGCAAGTCAGAGACATATTTCCTTTGTGTAAGCACCAGATTTGTACCTTGACGAAGTACTTCAATGCCAAGAAATAAAGACAGCTCTCCCATGTATTTTACTACAAAAGAATCACCCAAATCAGACACTAGTTTGTTAATCAGGATGGTGGAAGATCCAGTCACTATTATGTCATCGACATAAACTAACACATAGAGAATGGAGTTGCTGGTTTTCTTCACAAACAAGGACGTATCATTAATCGAAGCTGTAAACCCAAGGCGCAGGAGATGATTGCTCAGTTTAGAAAACCAGGCACGCGGCTCCTGTTTGAGTCCATACAAGGACTTATGCAATTTGCAAACATGGTTTGGATAGTTTGGATCGACGTATCCGGCTGGTTGCTTCATGTAGACGTCCTCCTCCAAGACACCGTGCAAAAATGCATTCTCAACATCGAGTTGGCATAAATTCCAACCATTCATCACAGCTATTGAAAGTACAAGCCTTATGGTGCAGGGATTGATCACCGGTGAAAATGTATCCTCATAATCAATGCCCTCTTGTTGGTTAAATCCCTTCGCCACAAGACGAGCCTTATACTTTTCGATGATTCCATCTGGTTTTCTCTTGATCCGGTAGACCCACTTTGAGCCTACCACGTTCATTCCATCTTCATATTTCACTAAAGAGTAAGTACCATTATGTTTCAAAGCATTAATTTGAACACCCATTGCGTCCCTCCATTCTGGTATCTTACACGCATCGGAATAACAAGTAGGTTCCATGAAGTCTCCATCTTTCAATGGATGCTTAGTTGTTGTGAGACACAACTTTTGAATAGGCTTGGCAATGCCATATTTTGCACGAGTAACCATTGTGTTCCACGGTACTAGGTTATCTTGCAGAGGTTAAAGCTGACCAGTTGATGGTTGTGGTACCTCTAACGAAACTGATGTTGATGAACCGGCTGACTGCTGTGGTGACTCCAAGAATTCTGTAGCTGGAGAAGTCGGCTGATCAGCTAATCTAGCAAGCGAGTGTGGCTGTTGAGTTGCTGTGTGCACTAACTGAGGATGCATGTTAACTGTTGCTGGATGTTAAAATGTCGGAGATGCTAGAACATCTGTACTCGTGCATGCAGTTTGCTGACAAATTTCAGGTGCCGTTTGCTGAGGAGAAGAGAATGGGAACGATGATTCTTCAAATCTAACATGACACGAAATATATTGTCTATTTGATGGCTGATGAAGACATACATAGCCCTTGTGAGCCGAGCTATATCCTATAAAAATACATGGTAGAGAACGAGGTTCTAGCTTGTTTACATTGTATGGACGTAGACAAGGATATGCTAGACAACCAAAGACACGCAAAAACTTATAATCTGGCTTTTTATTGAATAAGAGTTCAAGAGGAGTTTTTGATTCTTTAGCTGATTTTGGAACCCTGTTGATAAGATACGCAGCAGTAGTAAAAGCTTCACACCAAAAATCTTTTGGCATATGTGCCTGAAACAAAATAGCTATACCACTCTCTGTGACATGACGAATTCTACGTTCTGCAAGACCATTTTGTGCTGACGTATGGGGACAGGAGAAGCGATGTTGAACACTACAATTATTTAGATGAGAAGTTATCTTTTTATATTCAAGAGCATTGTCAGATTGAAAGACTTTGATTTTATGACCTGTTAAGTTCTCAATTTGTTTTTGAAACTGAACAAAAGTAGCAAAAGCATCAGAGCGATTTACCAACGGAAACACCCATGTATAGTGTGAAAAAGCATCCATTAATAACATGTAATAACGAAAACCTTGTCTAGACAGATGAGGAGAAACCCAAATATCACTAACAATCAAGCTTAAAGGTTGATCAAAAACTATTTCACTAAGAGAAAATGGAAGTTTTTTGCTCTTGCTTATGCGACAAGAGTGACAGAAACTAAACTTCTTATTCAGGACAGGAAGGGAAAAGCTATTGATTATTTTAGAGACCGTGGAAAGCATTGGATGCCCTAGGCGCTGGTGACACACAGGTAAACTGGCAGATAGAAAGGACCGTGGAGACTCAGTTCGATTAATACCACCAACCCCATCAAAGATGTAGAGCCCATTCTCATTCCTCCCCTTTAGCAGTATGGCTCCTGTGAACTTGTCCTTCACAACAAAAAAGTTTGTGTGAAACTCAAAGAAAACATTGTTATCTTTGCAAAATTGGTAAACCGAGAGTAGATTTTATTTTATTTTAGGCACATGATATATGTTATTTAATAGAAAACACCGTGTGTTATGAGTAAACGTAGCGTTACCAATATGAGCAATCTGAAACCCATTACCGTTACCAACCCTCACTTGATCTGTTCCGTCTTATTCATGTGGGATGCACAGATTATTAACATCAGCAGTCAGATGGTGTGTTGCCCTAGTGTCAGTGACCCACTGAGGTTCTCCAGAACCACCAGGAATCGCAATTTAAGCCTCTGGTGCTTTTGACTGATTTATATTGCCTTTGTCATACCGAAACCAACATCGATCTGCTGTGTGATTCCGCTTCTTGAAAATTTGGCAGACGAGATCACCTTGAGCAGCACCCCTTTGATTTTGTGGTGGTCTTCGATTTTTGTTGTTGTTTGGATGATTTGGAGTTCTCGGATGATTATTAAAGCCTCTAGATCCATTCCAATTAGACGGAGCTGAATTGGAGATGACATAGTTTGCAATTGGTTGTTGAATCTGAGCCAGCTGTTGTTCAAGTCTCATCTCAAAGGTCAGGAGATGAGAAGTAAAAGTTTGGATATCCAAACCTTCAACAGTGCTTAGAGCAGTAACAATTGGATCATAGGTTTGATTCAATCCATTGCTAATGAACTGTTTCTTTTCTTCAGGAGAGACAGTGTAACCAGACGCTGCAAGCTGGTCAAACAAACGTTTAGCATCATTGAGATAACTTTTCAAGGGTTTATTACCTTTATTCATGTTGTGGAGCTGCTTCTTAAGACAACTTTGATGTGAAAAGTTTTAGGAGCATATTCAGATTCCAACTTGTCCCAAACTTACTTTGCAGTGGTAAGATCTGAAACAGTGCTGAGTACCTCCGATGTTAGAGTTGAGTTCAACCACCCAACGATCAAGGAATCCTGAGCTTCATAGGCCGTAAACGCAGGATTGATGGCTTCACTTTCAGGAAGAGTTCTTGCAGGCTTCTCTTTTGTCCCATCAACATAACCAGTGAGATCATACCCTTTTAGAATAGGTCGAAATTGAGATTTCCAGAGATGGTGATTGGTTTCAGTGTGTTTCAAAGTCACTAGGTGATGAATCTGAATTTGACGTAAAGTGGTTGTTGCATCTGCCATTGTATTAGGGTATTGTTTTGGATGTTGTTTTCTCTGGGTTTTGTATTTTTAGGGTTTTTATTGCGGAAACGAGCTTGGATCGTAGGCTGATACCAAGTCAGCAGGTGTAGGTTTGATGAATATCTTCCACAGTTGTTGTGGAGATAAGAACTTATATTTATAGTGAAACACAGTACATTATTCAAAGCGTATAAATAGGTAAAACAGGTGCGATCCTAGTTTATAGTCGGATCAATTTACTGGAGACCAGACTTGGTATTTTGTTGCTAAACAACTTCCGCAGCTGATGGCGATTCCTTTGAGGATTGTTGAACACTTGTGCTAACAGATTCGTAACATTGTTAACTTCCTAATAAATGCGATTTTCACGGATCTTCTCTTTCATGGAGATTTTTTCACATCATAAACTCAGCCTCTCAGTTGTTTCAAACTCTAATTGATCTAGATTGACAGTGTGCTAACTGAAATTACACGCCATTCAAGGACATATCAATGATCCTTCGTGATCACAGAAAGACATCGAAAATCACAGAAAGAGGAAGACATGGTTACCGAGCGTGGTTAGCTTTTCATCCACAAATGATTTCGTGGATGAAGAACATTTTAGACGACATTGTAGAAGGAAGAACGGAGGAAAACAAATGGAGAGGAAGAATGGGTGAAGATGTTTACTTGGCTTAGATTCAGTCTAATAAGGAAGGAAGTTATTTAAGAGTCTCAAGATATAAAAGAGGTAGTGAAGGAAGATCTTTCAGTCTTTGTTTTCCTGATGGAGAAGATTTTCAGTGTTGGCTTATTTTATTTTAAGCACTGGATTTTTTCATCCCTAAGAAAACAACAATGGGAAAAGTTGGAAGCTTAAGATATAATAATGATTATCCTAACCTGGTTCAGATAGATAATAAAGGTATTGTTAAGATCTCTAAGAACATTGGATGGGGGAAGATTGCAAAGATGATTAAGGAAAAATTGGGTTGGAGAAGTTATTTAAAACTGAATGAAGTCAATAATCTCACAGCTTCAGTTCAGCTAAATGCCCAAGAATGTAGCAGGATATGGAGGCCGGTGATATGGGAGGCTGATGGAATCATTATTAAGATATCCAAATGGAATGGAGATAATTTGCTGGATGCGACAAATAAGAAGACTAAAAAAGCAGGAGAGGAAGAACTAACTAGAAGAGAAATCAAACAAGACCCATTAATATCTATCGATTCTAAATCAGAAAAATGGTTCAAGATCAGGGGTCTGCCATTCAGATTATGGATTCCGGAAAATTTGAAATCAATAGGGAATTCTTTGGGTAATTTTATCAGTATTTCTCAAGAAACGTTATCTATTTCGTTTGAGTTAACAATTCATTTGTTCAGGATTTCATTAAGTGGTGATCTTGATCACATCCCGGCGGTGCTGGTAACAATGGTGGAAGGAGAAAAGATGGCGTTGACTGTTCAATGGGATTTTCAATATAATCCAAATATCTCGCTTTCAGGTCCAGACTATACAAAGAAAGTCTAAGATTTTGAGGCAAAAATCAAGGAGCACTTGTAGGACGTAGATGAGAATATGTCAAATTTGAGACTTCTTGGTCAAGACTTGAGGGTAGGAAATCGAAGCCGTGCAAATGAAGATTCCAGATCTCATGAACACATCAACAGTTCTGAAGGAACTGTACAAAAAAACATTGAAGAAGAAAACGGAAGATGGATTTTTATTCCTAGAAGTGGGAGAAAGGGAATAGATAATACTTTAAAAATCAACATCATATACCTCATCAAATAATGGATCGAGGTATACACCGATTCAGCAGGAGGAAGATTCAGCAAATAGCCTTTCTTCGGTGAACTCTAGTAGGAAGGAGTTGGAGGATGATGTAGTGAGAAATTTAGAAGAGGTTCAACAATTCAAGGAGGCAGAAGACGATGGACTCATAGAAAAAATTGTGCAATCTTTGGTACAAGTTGCGTGTAGTTACGAAAGAATTAATGCAGTCCAAAAAGAAACCCTGAGAAGGAATATGACAAAATTGGTGATAAATTAAAAACAGAGGCTTGAGAGTAAAGAAGACAGGGAAGAGGGAGATAATGAGGAAGGTGATGTGCATTCTAATGACAACAATCTTGATGTAAACCAAGATGAAGAAAAATCGGATAGTAGGGAGGAGGAAGATAATAGTGTTGAAGACATTAGAGCAGCAAAGGTATAAGCAATTATTAATGGATTTTAAAGTCCTCTGTTGGAATATTAGGGGCATGGATGAGTTTGATAAACAGATTGCTGTCAAGAACTTGGTGGCGGCGCAAAGATGTGGTGTGTGTCTAATTCAGGAGACAAAAATTCAGTACATGTCTGACTGATTTGTTAGGCAGCTGTGGTACAATCACAACTTTGACTGGAATTATTTTCCATCAGTAGGAAGCAGTGGATGAATGTTATGCATCTGGGATAGTAGCAAGTTTGAACAATTGCAGGAAAGATTGGGTTTCAACAACATTATGACTGTGCTTTGTAATAGAAGTAATGGTTTCCAATGGGCTGTAACAAATGTTTATAGTCCCTATGAGTATAATTTTAGGAGCGATTTTTGGGATGACATGAAAGAAGTTAGAAGGTTGTGGAATGGTCCAATATGTATAGATGGAGATATGAACGTAGTGAGAAATAATGAATAGAGAAACAGAGGGGAAGCAGACAGCAGGAATATGGCGTTTCTTAATAATTTCATTATGGATCATGATTTAATAGATCAACCTTTAATTGGGGCTCTTTTACTTGGTCTAATAACCATTATTCTCCTCTTTTGTGCAGGCTAGATAGATTCTTGTTCGATCATCTTTTTGAGGAGGCATATCCAAATGCTCTTCAAATAGTGTTAACAAGAACTATATCAGACCATAATCCAATTCTAGTGATAACTGAGCCTACAATTCCATCAAAACCATACTTTAAAATTGATAGAGTTTGGATTGAACACAAGGATTTTGCTAAGAATGTGAAGAATTGGTGGGAAGTTATGTCTTTTCAAGGCAGTGCAAGTACGAGATTTTTCCTAAAGCTTCAGAACTTGAAACATTTAATCAAGCCTTGGAGAATTCAAGAGTTTGGATCTATTGGAAGGGGGAAGACTGCTCTCACTGATAAATTCATGAACTTAACATTCTGGAGGAGAGTGGAGCTCTGCAACATCACCTGATGGAGGAAAGGTTAAACTGTTAACTGAAGTTGAAGAACATTGAGACATTGGAAGCTACAAAGTGGAAGTTGAGAGCTAAGAAAAATAATTTTAGGTGGGGAGGTGATAACAATGGTTATTTCCATAGCATAGCCAGTGCAAGGAGGAAAAGGAACACCATAGTCAATATGCAAGTGGGCGGTGTGGATTTTTTTGAGCAGAATACAATTAAAGAAGAGATCAGAGCTTTTTATATTAATCTTTTAACCCAACAAGATGTTGTCATTTCTCAGATGGAGAATTTATTTTTTCCAACAATGAAAGAGGAGGGCAAGTAATGGCTTGAAAGAGAGTTTATAGAGGAAGAAGTCTGGGGGGTTATCAAGAATATGGGAAGTAATAAGGCCCCTGGGCTGGATGGATTCACAGCTGAATTCTATAGAAGTTGTTGAAGCACAGTCAAAGTGGATCTCATGAATCTTATCAAGGATTTTTACAGGTATGGATCTATCGATTGGAGATTCAATTGTTCTTTTTTAACTCTTATTCCTAAAAAGGAAGACTCATGCACTCCCAAGGATTTTAGACCCCTTAGTATTATTGGGAGTGTTTACAAGATTCTTTCGAAACATTTTGCTGAGAGGTTGAAGAAAGTGATGCCTGAACTCATATATGACTTCCAAGGTGCTTTTATTCATGATAAACAAATTTTATATGGTGTTATCATTGCAAATGAGTGTGTTGATAGTTGGATGAAGTCTAAGAAGCCAGAAGTTCTTTGCAAGATTGACATGGAGAAGGCTTTCGATAATGTCAATTGGCAGTCTTTGTTTACAGTATTACAACTACATAATTTTGGTTCCAAATGGATATCTTGGATCAGATGGTGTGTCTGTTCTTCTTATATCTCTATTTTGGTGAATAGAAATTCTTCTGAGAAATTCAAGCCTAGTAAAGTCTTAAGACAATGTGATTCTTTGTCACCATATTTGTTCTTGTTGGTGGTTGAAGTTCTTTCAAAATTGATTAATGATGCTGTGGATAGAGGTCAACTTCATGGCTTTCAGGTGGTTGATAATGGGACAATGATTTCTCACTTACAGTTTGCTGGTGATACCCTTATTTTTACTGATACAAATGTGGATGAAGTTAGAAGATTGTTTATTATCTTAATAGTTTTTGAGACGCTCACTGGGCTGAAGTTAAACATGGAGAAGAGTACAATGATTAGTGTGGGTGTTGAGGAAGTGGTTAATGTTTTAGCTAAGGAGCTTGGTTATAAATCTGAAAAGCTACCTTTCACTTATCTTGGTATGCCAATTGGTGCTCACTGGATAAGTACAATAGTTTGGGAGCATGTCATTATTCGAATACAACAAAAACTTGCATCTTGGAAGAAGAGAAAGCTGAACAAAGCTGGGAGATTGGTTCTTATCAAGAGCTGTTTAGCAAGCCTTCCGATCTATTTTATTTCTCTGTTTGATCTACCTGTAAGTATTTAGAAAAGGATGATAAGGATTATGAGTAATTTCTTGTGGGGGTCAGAAGATGGAAAGAAGAAGTTGGTTTGGGTTGGATGGCCTAGGATTTGTCATCCAAAGGAAAATGGTGGTTTGGGTGTGAGAAATCTTAGAAAAATTAACTATGCTTTGCTGGTTAAGTGGATATGGAGATATACAAAGAATAAAAACAGTTTATGGAGGAAAATAGTGTATCAAAAGTTCAAGAAAAATGCTGAAGTGCTCATGCCAGATGTGGATAACCTCCCTCAATGCAGAAGTCTGTGGAAAAATATAGCTAATTTGGTTCCAGTTATTCAACAGTATACTCATTTTACTGTGAGGAATGGAAGGGGGATTAGGTTTTGGAAGGACAAGTGGTTGGATAGAGGGACGCTGAAAGAACTATTTCCTGTGATTTTTGAAGAAGTAAAATTTAAACAGAGACACAACTATAGCTGAGGTGTTGGGACAAAATGGTTGGTGCTATGATTTTAAGAAGCAGTTGAATGTAAATGAGCAGCTCGAATGATAATTACTCAGAAGGGATTTGGCAATGGTGCCGAATCTGGTTGAAGAGGACGACGAGGTGCATATTATTGATAACTTTAGTGCTAAAAGGTGCTACGATTTACTAGCAAGTGAGTTTGATATATGCGGCTTTGAGAATCATTTTTGGAAGAATTGTGTCCCACACAAGGTTAGTTTCATGCTATGGGATTGCTTTCATAACTCTTTGCCTACTAGGGATATGTTGAGACATAGAGGGATGGATATTGAGGCTGATGAATGCGTTCTATGCAATACCGAGAGTGAATCTGCAGTCCACATGTTATTTAACTTCTCTTTCTCTTTTGCAGTCTGGGATTATTTCATAAAGGCTTACAAGATTTCATGGCCGGTTCCTAGCTCGTTACTGCAACTTTTCAATGCTTGGGAGACCAATGTTTTGAAAGGAAGAGGAGGAGACGTTTGGAAGATAATTCATTATGCGATTTGTTGGACACTGTGGAATGAAAGAAATGATCGTGTTTTTGGTGCAAGGAAGAAAACTGTGCAGGAGGTGATTGATCTTGTTAAACACACAGTGGTGCTTTGGTCTTGTGATACTGACACTTTTAAGTTCATTAATCTCAGCCACATATGGAGTGACTGGGAACTACTAATGTCTACGTAATGGCCTTTCAGATCTGTATTGTTTTTGTATTGGCTTATGCCGTGTTCTAACCTTTACTCTCTGTAATTTTCTGTTCGAAAAAATTGTTAACTTCCAAGATATACCAGTTCTAACAAAATAACAAAAAAAAATATGTACACTTCTCTAACTTCCATTTTTTTTTCTTCATCCAAATTTATAATTAATGATTCCAAATTTTGTATCTTTAAAATAACGTGCTTTAGATATTTTCTAACGCATCCATGATGCATATACATTTTGAAATTATTATACTCCGTTGGAGATGCTTTTAAACTACTACAATTTAATCATGTGCATTTTTTCCCATTAGTGGATATTTTAAAGGAACCCAAATTTGGTTCCTCTCTTTTTTAGAAACATATCCTCAAATGTGATAATGCCGATTTTCATTAGGTTGTGAAAATTACTGTTATCAATTATAAAAAGTGATATTTGCAATCATCGCCTAGTGTGCAAATCATAATTTTCAGTGTAGATGATTATAAAAAGTGAAATGTCCGATTATCACCAGTGTAAAATTAGAATTTTTGGTGTAGGTTATTAATGAAATTTTGCGATAATCACCTAAGTGTGAATATTAGATTTTTCCATGATAATTGCAAATCTTTTTAAATCTCAGCTCGTGATATTTGTGTTTTTTCAGAACTAATAGTATCACTGAATTTTCAGAGAGTAGGTTATAATGAATTTTGCGAAACATAAATTTTCACGGTCAAATATTATGGTAAATAAAAAAAAATAGAATTGAGTTTTTTTAGGGATTAACATTAATTCTATTCTTGGATATTTGACTTTACAATCCGTTTTTATTTTAAAAACGATAGAATGAGTTATTTTACCTGGCTTGATTGGGGTATACCCAGATTAATTGGGGTATACCCAATAAGACAAAATAGGGTCATTTGGAAGTAAAGCCAAGCCAAGCCACCCCTTAACCTTGTATTTTCTAAATGGCTAATATGCCCTTGGTTAATTAACACTAAAATTTTGAATAGGTTAATTAATTGAGTTAAGATTAAAATTTTCAAATTATGAATTCAGTAGATTAAACCTTAATCCTTCTTATGAGTTCGATTTCGATCAAAAAAATTTGTTTTTGAAAATACACAACACCGGCAAGGTCGAGGTTTGAACAAGGTGTCGGCCATTCTCTGGCCGGAAAGTTACACTTTGAATAACCTGCCGACAGACTTTCAACCGGCATGGTACACTTCGAATAAGATGCCGACCAGATTTTGGCCGGCATTGTCTCGGTTGAAGAACACGCCAATATCTTGGAACAGAATTTTACGGCAGGCATGGAAAATTTTCCTACAATGCCGGCGGTCATAAGGTCGGCAAGTAAATAGTTTTTAACACTGCTGGCTGACATGTAGCCGGCATGTTAAGTATTTATAACCTTGCCGACTTATACTTATACCAAACATAAAACAAAAAATATGGAAGATGTAATTCACTTTATTCATGCAATTTTGGTTACTACATTGATTTAAACATAAAAAAGAATGCACTTAGCATATGCATCAAGCCTTTAAACCCCTAGGCGATCCTAGTGGATGAGTTATAATCACTGGGTTCAGATGGTGGTTCTGGATTATTCCTTATAATGATCTTTGTCGTTCCCGACTCAAAATATGCCCCTCGATGTTTTGAAGACAAGAGTTTATCACCAACACGAGGAGGGTTTGAAGGAGGACTACTAAGAGATGCTTTCAGAGCAGCTTTCTTCTTTGACGTTTGCAATCTGAACAAGAATAATTCAGAAAAAAAAATCAAAGGCCGGCAGGGTCTACAAAAACAACCTATCCGGAGGACACATAGCCGGAAAGGTCGACCAAAAGATTCTTACCGGCTAAGACACCCCGGCATGGTGTCATCAAAATAGCCTTCCGGCCAACAAACAAATTTACACAGTAAATACTAGGAATTTTCACTAAATAGGTCGGCAAGGTCCATTAAACATACATTTCCGGCTGACAAAGCGGCGGCATGGTTTTAAAAAATTCCCTTCCGGGACTAAATATTCTAGGAATCAGGAGACATTCAAAGAAAAGTAGCCGGCAGGGTGAAAAACGAATAAGATGCCGGCTTCGTTAAAACTAAAATAACGCCGGAAGGTATTTAGTTGAATAATCTGTCGGCCCTGCTAGTAGAAGTTGAAGAAACTACACAGTCGGCAGGTTCTTTAAGCTTATACCATTCCGGCCAAACCCTAACTATGAAACCCCGGAAGGGTCGATAAAATACATTGCCGGCGTCTCAACTGCCAATTCAAAATTTCGAATTTTCTAACCTAATTTGACATGCAAACATGAAATCGAAGTACTAGAGTGAGTTTAAACAAGCCCTTACTTTCTTAATCGCACCATTTCGCGTGTTTCAGCGGGTTCAATCTCTTCTTCTTCAACCGTTTTTTGCTTCACTTTCTTTTGAACCAAACTTGCAATTCCAGAGTCGTATTGATTGGGTTTTCGATTAGCATCTTTCATACGAGTTCCCTTACGCCGTGGTGGATCCATTGATGAAGATTAATCGGAGTTTTCGAATCGGAGATGTTAACAAATTGATCGACGAGTTTGGGTGGTGGTGGGGTGATGGATCCGGTAGGGTAGGGTTGTGGAGGACAATAAGAGAAGAAGATGAAATGAAAAAAAAATTAAAACTGATTTAGGGTAATAAGTTTTTAAAGGTTAAGGGTAATTTTGTAACTTACCCATTAGGCCCCCCCTAAAATCCACAAAAAGTGTCCCTTTAAAATTGGGTATACCCCAATTAATCTAGGTATACCCCAATCAAGCCAGGTTATTTTAGGGAGTTTTTTTTAGGAATTTTAACTGAACAAAACGTTATTTAAGGATTTACATTAATTTGGACTTTTTAAAAAACTGTAATTTATAACTCCTAAAGGTTATTAATGTAATCTAACTTAATTATGGGTTATATATATATATATAGAAACTTAATTGTGGGTTTTAGAAACAGAAAAATACATAAATGGGATGCACATATTTTTCCCTACTAAATTGGGGCTTATAGCACTTAATTTGGGCCTATAGCTAGATGACAAAAAAGGTCATTAGAAATAAACTTCACACCACCCCTTATCAAAATAATTTATTTTACACCTGATTAATTAGATTAATTAACATTAATTAATCATATTAGGGGTTAATTATGTTTTGGATGTGAGATTAACTAATGTTAGAGAGTTCTTCAAAACATCAAACATTTAGATTTTTTTCGTAAACATTACTCTGAATTGGTTTACGTTCATGAAAATATAAACGGATTCTGGATTGGTGTTTCCAAATTAACAAAGGACATCTATAATCGGTTCACATTGCCATATGTAAAATCCGATTGTAATAATCAGATTTTACGTATTACATATATAAACCGATTGTTTCCTTTCATACGTTTTTTTTTTCATTCATTCCATTATTACTGTAGGATGCATTTAGCACATGCATCAAGTCTTTAAACCCCTAGGCGACCCTAGTGGACGAATTATAGTCTCGTGAGGGTTTACATAGAGGTCTACCCACAAAACCTATACAAAAACTTCTAAAGCCATCAATCTTCCTCCGCAGACGATACACGATCCATGAAGTCCGGGTCATCCTCCGAGATTTTTTCTCCCAAGAAGTTATAGCTTGCATCGAATGCGAATGCTTCCCCCTTTTCCTCCAAGTAGCGCGCTTTCACGACTTCGTTCTACAAAAATACAAAAACAAACTTACATTTATTAGTGGTGTTTCATTGGAAGATAAAACAACATGGGTTACGTAAAACAAACCACAAAGATACTTACAAATTTTTCAATGGACAAATTGAAGGGGAGAGTGTTAAAAATCCGAGGTTGAATAGCTAAATAAGCAAGAATTGCATTTTTGATGACTAGGTGCCTATGATGGACTTGTTGAACACTTCTTCCATTAGGATTTCCAAATTCTTGGCTGAATTTTTTGTGTACCCAAGCACAAAAGGTTACGGAATCCACCCTTACAGAGGACTGACGTCTAACTCGGGTTTCCGCGTACCATGCTTTGGTGATTGCCAAATCTTCGTTTGAATCAAATGATGCCATTTGTAGTATGTGGAGGTATGAAATCAGTAGTTGCGGAGTATATGGAGTGAGGGAGGATAAAATGATCAATTTTGTGGGAAATGGGGTCCAAGGGTGTGGTCTCTATTTATAGAGAAAGTCCCTAACAACTATTTTTTGTGACAAACGTGAAATTATTTGGAATAATCGGTCTTCTAGAAGGTATATATAACCCGATTGTGTTTTAATGCCACCAGGAATCGGTCATTTTTGTGACCAACATAAACCGATTAAAGACATGTAAAAAAATTGAATTTTCACCGAAACAAATCGGTTTATATATATTCATATGTGATCTGATTCTATCTTGAAAAACATACAGGAAAAATATCTTGAACAATTGGTTTATATATATATTTGCATATGTGACCCGATTCTAGCTTGAAAAATATATAGGAATAATAGCTTGAACAATCGGTTTATGTTGACATATCGAATAGACCGATTGGTGCAACACATAATTATAGTTAAAACTTCAAGTGCATTAAGTTAAACAAACCTTAAAAGAGTGTTAAGAACTTAAAAGAGTTGAATAGAGATCATCCAAAATACAAACCTTAAAAGAGTGTTAAGAACTTAAAACATCCACAAATCTTATAAACCTAAACTTTTAATATCTAAAAATTAAACGTAAAAACTTAAAGTGCAGGAGCATCAGCAACGGCACAACCGGGAGCATTTGCATCACCACCATCAGCAGGAGCACCATCACCAGCATTAGCACCATCAAGAGCAGTAGCTTGTGCTTGAGCCATTTGTTCCCACATACCTTCCATTTCGGCATGGAGCTCCCTCTCAGCTGAAATTATGTTTCTCCTCATCCCAGTGAACCTCATGACCTCATAAAGCTCCGCAAGTGCAAGCTTGTCAATCAAGGTGAGGGCTTGTTCAAGATGGGTCTCACGTCCATAGGCAAACTTATAGAGGCTTCTTTCTGGAAGTCATTGTGGTATCCTAAGGATGTACTCCAATGTGAACTCTCGAGAGTAAAACACTAGGTGTGAGAAGTCCATATCTACATAAAACAAATAAAAAAAAAACTAGTCAACAATCAATAATCGGTACATAATCATACATATGTAACCCGATTCTGACTACAAAAACATACATGCCAGTGAAACATCCATGATCAGTTTATGTGGTAAATATATAAATTCCGATTATTAAAAGGAATCTGAAGAGTCAAACATAAAACCCAATTTTAGGATCACATGATTAAAAGAAAAAAATGTTTCTAGAATCGGATTATTCTAAAGCACTTATGAACCGATTACTGTGCATGCTTTTCATATTTCGTTTCTAAACCTAAAATCGGTTAATGTTAATCATCATATAAACCGATTAATGTGCATGCTCTTCATGGCGGAAACCAAAACCCAGAATCGGTTTATTCAATATGTCAACATAAACCGATTCTGGATGTAATAAGAGATTTTGATTTTCCAAATTTGAAGATTTTAACATGTAAATCAATCAAGAAATGCAAATCATAGAATGGGTTGAGGGAGATTTACCTTTTCCTTGGTTGGATCGAAGAGGAGAGGATCAAAAAAAATATTGATTAGAGTTTTGAGAATTTGGAAAGATTATGATGAAAATAGAAACTTTTTTTAGGTTTAGGTTTTTCAGTTTTTGGATTTACTGAAAATGGTAAGGATTAGTATTTATATGAGATTGTTTTAGGAATTAATATGGGGTAAATTAGTATTTTTCAGAAGTTTGGGTGCCCAGAGTAATTTGGTGGTGTGGGAATGAAAATTTGATAGCCCCAAATTAAGTGTTATAGGCCCCAATTTAGCTAGGATATTTCCCCCTATATACATTTATAATCACAGTAGCGGTTAAATAATTCTATGCATTATCATTTATAACACTTACAAATGTTGCACAATATTCATAACCAGTTGCAAATGTGTTGTGTGTCCCCCATCCGACCACCATCATATGTTTCTATACTTCAGCTCCCTCGCATCACTTGTATCAAAGTGTGCATGCAATTTGAAAATGACATTTGTGTTGCTAGTTTATTGGTAAAGGCATCGTTTGTCACAACTTTAGCAACATATAAAAGTGTTACAATATGAAGGTCAGAGCCGCAAATTCTCTCCCCTCGTGTCCGCCACAAGTCGGCAAATAAATGGGACACTAGTAAAGAGATTATAGTCCGAAAACTCTTATAAGGCTAAGTCCTAGGGGCTAAATTGAGTTGTTGGATATTAGCCAAAAAGTGTTGCAGTTCAAAAAAAAGTGTTGTCTATTTGTTAACACTAGTACTCTTTTCTAGAATTTTCTCGCACTTGAACTAGATGCGAAATAGTTGCGCTGAATGGTTCAGCGCTGCGAAAATCACCTTTTCGCGGAATGGTTCAGCCCAGATTGATTTGTTTTTTAATCTGATGGCTGAGATTAGTTACACGCTAAACGAAATAGCTGGGCACTGTTTGATATTATGACTAGCATGCTAGATTAGCACTCTCATATGATTTAGGAGGTTTCCCTATCTGGCGTTGACTGCTAATCTATCTGCTAAATTAGCACACCAATACTAAGCCTAACCGCTGCAATTTTAAAAACGGTGGCTGTTTGGTGTACTAAATAAAGACATGGTTGTTTGTGCGGTACACCAACACTTATTTGAAGTCCAATGGCAGATTGATTTTTTTTTTTTGGTAGTTCATCTGATCGGACGGGAGCGAATTTCTGCTGATGAAAATTGGAACCCTCCTTCCCCACCCTCTCTTTGGAGCTACTAAAGTGCTATAGACCTTCCGGGTGCACAAATTTGTTGCACACTTCAAACCCAGGGTACTCATTTCTATTCTTATTATTGGTTGTTTTCTTTGATCGGTGTAATTTATTCTATTATCATTTCTAAACAAGGAATTCGATAGACAGAACAAAACTCAAATTATTATCTCAATCTTTACAAGTATCGGATTCCCTTCAACTAGTTACAAAAAGGTTTAAAACTTCTACAACCGAGGTCTCCAACAAGTCAGTAAATGAGAATCGTCATCAACTTCTATCCAGGGCAAACCACAAACCTCAGGATAATAACGGTGGACGGGTTATATGGAATCCCAGACAATCAACCAAGACTTCCAGGGGTAGTGAACGGAAATCGATGGATAGAGAACTTCACACTGCCTCTATTTCGAAATCAGGTTCCATAAGAGATACTAGAGGTGCTAAACGAATGTAGGATGGATCACACATCAATTCTGGAGAATTAAAATCAAATATGGATGCAAGAATCGAGAAGGATTCATATGACCAATGGGAGGTGGTGGCTAGACATAATAGGCCGCACGATCCATGTTAGTCTTTGCTTGGAATTGTTGGGGGTTGGGGAATGACCCAAAAGTTCAAATATTAAAATCTTTCCTGAGAAGTTCAACACCTGATATAGTATTTGAAACAAAACTTTCTGAATCAACTTCTATACCTCTTATTCGTCGACTGGGTTTCTCAAATTTTTGTATTATGCCTGTGATTGGTCGCAGTGGTGGCTTATGGATACTTTGAAGGGATGATATTGATGCTGAGGTTATATCTTTTTCCAAAAATCTCATACATCTACAGATTAAGCAAAATGGCCCTTATCCTTTATGGAATTTGTTTTGTGTTTATGGTCCGCCTAATAGATTGGATAGAGCTCAATTTTGGCAAAGTTTATCCATCTACTCTCAATATGTAGCTGGTCCAAAGTGCTACATAGGAGATTTCAATGCAGTTTCTTCGTTGAGAGAAAAACATGGAGGTGATCAATCCTTGAACAACACCATTTCTAACTTTAATGATTTCATTCATACAAATCATTTGTTGGATTTGGGTTATTCTGGTTCGGCATATACTTGGACTAATGGTAGACAATATCAAAGTCTAATAAGACAAAGACTTTATAGAGTGATCGCCTTTCCAGACTAGTATCTCATATTTGAAAAAGTAGGTGTTCTGCATATGCCAACACTTTCCAGTGATCACTCTCCAATTATCTTGAATACTAGGAGAAACATTCAAAGAAATCCTCCATCTTACAGATTTGAAGCTTACTGGTGTTCTCATCCTAACTTCCTTAAAGTAGTTGGAAAACTGGAATATTAATATCTCACATGATTTTTTATCCAAACTCGGTTCCTTAGGAAGTTTTCTGAAGAATTGGAGTAAATAAAAAATTGGTTGTGTTCGAAATAAAATAAGAAGATTAAAGAAAAGATTGCTACAACTACAAAGTTTGCCTCCCTCTCCAGCTTCTATTCTAAAAGAAAAGAGAATATCTGATCTTGAATGAATATATTTTAATGGATGCTACATATTGGGAGCAACGCATGAAGCAGTTTTGGTTAAAAACTGGAGATCGCAACACAAAACAATTCCATCTTTCTGTACAACAAATAAGAAAAAAGAATAATATTTCATGTATTCATAATTCTTCTCAACAATGGATAACAGATGCAACACATATTGTCTGGAAATAGTATTTCATGTATTCATAATTCTTCTCAACAATGGATAACCTAATAGCTTCGATCTTGTCTCTCTTTTCTGATTCATGATATGAGTTGATATATATATTAATGTCATCTTAATCTTACTTTTGAGATAACATTTCGAAAAAATTTACCAGAAGTTTTTCTAGGGTTCATAAAAGAATTTTTTTATTTTATAGTTTGCATCAACTTAAACTTACCTTCATATGTTTCTTTTACAAAAAATGGTGATATATTAGTTGGTGAAATTGCTAAAAGAGAAGCTTTTGAGAATACTTTATTTTCTGTTAAAAGCTATATTGGTAGAAATATCTCTGAAGTTGATGAAGAATCTAAACAAGATTGGGGAAAAAACAGCCTAAAATAAGGTTGGTTTAGTGTTTTACAAGTGTTCACTCCAATACATATATTTGGGTATGACCAGATTGGGATATGATCTCAAAAATGACGGGGTTCCTATGATGGACTTGTTGAACACTTCTTCCATTAGGATTTCCAAATTCTTGGTTGAATTTGTTGTGTACCCAAGCCCAAAAGGTTACGGAATCCACCCTTATGGAGGACTGACGTCTAACTCGGGTTTCCACGTACCATGCTTTGGTGATTGCCAAATCTTCGTTTGAATCAAATGATGCCATTTGTAGTAAGTGGAGGTATGAAATCAGTTTTTGCGGAGTATATGGAGTAAGGGAGGATAAAATGATCAATTTTGGGGGAAATGGGGTCCAAGGGTGAGGTCTCTATTTATAGAGAAAGTCTCTAACAACTATTTTTTGTGACAAACGTGAAATTATTTGGAATAATCGGTCTTCTAGAAGGTATATATAACCCGATTGTGTTTTAATGCCACCAGGAATCGGTCATTTTTGTGACCAACATAAACCGATTAAAGACATGTAAAAAAATTGAATTTTCACCGAAACAAATCGGTTTATATATATTCATATGTGATCCGATTCTATCTTGAAAAACATACAGGAAAAATAGCTTGAACAATCGGTTTATATATATATTTGCATATGTGACCCGATTCTAGCTTGAAAAATATACAGGAATAATAGCTTGAACAATCGGTTTATGTTGACATATCGAATAGACCGATTGGTGCAACACATAATTATAGTTAAAACTTCAAGTGCATTAAGTTAAACAAACCTTAAAAGAGTGTTAAGAACTTAAAAGAGTTGAACAGATATCATCCAAAATACAAACTTTAAAAGAGTGTTAAGAACTTAAAACATCCATAAATCTTATAAACCTAAACTTTTAATATCTAAAAATTAAACGTAAAAACTTAAAGTGCAGGAGCATCAGCAACGGCACAACCGGGAGCATTTGCAGCACCACCATAAGAAGGAGCACCATCACCAGCATTAGCACCATCAAGAGCAGTAGATTTTGCTTGAGCCATTTGTTCCCACATACCTTCCATTTCGTCATGGAGCTCCCTCTCAGCTGAAATTATGTTTCTCCTCATCCCAGTGAACCTCATGACCTCATAAATCTCCGCAAGTGCAAGCTTTTCAATCAAGGCGAGGGCTTGTTCAAGATGGGTCTCACGTCCATAGGAAAACTTATAGAGGCTTCTTTCTGGAAGTCGTTGTGGTATCCTAAGGATGTCCTCCAATGTGAACTCTCGAGAGTAAAACACTAGGTGTGAGAAGTCCATATATACATAAAACAAACAACAAAAACTAGTCAACAATCAATAATCGGTACATAATCATACATATGTAACCCGATTCTGACTACAAAAACATACATGAGAGTGAAACATCCATAATCGGTTTATGTGGTACATATATAAATTCCGATTATTAAAAGGAATCTGAAGAGTCAAACATAAAACCCGATTTTAAGATCACATGATTAAAAGAAAAAAATGTTTCCAGAATCGGATTATTCTAAAGCACTTATGAACCGATTACTGTGCATGCTTTTCATATTTCGTTTCTAAACCTAAAATCGGTTAATGTTAATCATCATATAAACCGATTAATGTGCATGCTCTTCATGGAGGAAACCAAAACCCAGAATCGGTTTATTCAATATGTCAACATAAACCGATTCTGGATGTAATAAGAGATTTTGATTTTCGAAATTTGAAGATTTAAACATGTAAATCAATCAAGAAATGCAAATCATAGAATGGGTAGAGGGAGATT
The DNA here is from genome assembly GCA_023529315.1 of Papaver bracteatum. Lineage (NCBI taxonomy): Eukaryota > Viridiplantae > Streptophyta > Magnoliopsida > Ranunculales > Papaveraceae > Papaver > Papaver bracteatum. The sequence continues at coordinate 26,364 of JAJJWX010000217.1, forward strand.
TACCTTTTCCTTGGTTGGATCGAATAGGAGAGGATCAAAAAAAATATTGATTAGAGTTTTGAGAATTTGGAAAGATTATGATGAAAATAGAAGCTTTTTTTAGGTTTAGGTTTTTCAGTTTTTGGATTTACTGAAAATGGTAAGGATTAGTATTTATATGAGATTGTTTTAGGAATTAATATGGGGTAAATTAGTATTTTTCAGAAGTTTGGGTGCCCAGAGTAATTTGGTGGTGTGGGAATGAAAATTTGATAGCCCCAAATTAAGTGTTATATGCCCCAATTTAGCTAGGATATTTCCCCCTATATACATTTATAATCACAGTAGCGGTTAAATAATTTTGTGCATTATCATTTATAACACTTACAAATGTTTCACAATATTCATAACTAGTTGCAAATGTGTTGTGTGTCCCCCAGCCGACCACCATCATATGTTTCTATACTTCAGCTCCCTCGCATCACTTGTATCAAAGTGTGCATGCAATTTGAAAATGACATTTGTGTTGCCAGTTTATTGGTAAAGGCATCGTTTGTGACAACTTTAGCAACATATAAAAGCGTTACAATATGAAGGTCAGAGCCGCAACTTCTGTCCCCTCGTGTCCGCCACAAGTCGGCAAACAGATGGGACACTCGTCAAGAGATTATAGTCCGAAAACTCTTATAAGGCTAAGTCCTAGGGGATAAATTGATTTGTTGGATATTAGCCAAAAAGTGTTGCAGTTCAAAAAAAAAGTGTTGTCTATTTGTTAACACTAGTACTCTTTTCTAGAATTTGCTCGCACTTGAACTAGCTGCGAAATAGTTGCGCTGAATGGTTTAGCGCTACAAAAATCACCTTTTCGCGGAATGGTTCAGCGCAGATTGATTTGTTTTTTAATCTGATGGCTGAGATTGGTTACACGCTAAACGAAATAGCTTGGCACTGTTTGATATTGCGACTAGCATGCTAGAGTAGCACTCTCATATGACTTAGGAGGTTTCCCTATCTGGCGTTGACTGCTAATCTATCTGCTAAATTAGCACACCAATACTAAGCCTAACCGCTGCAATTTTAAAAACTGTGGCTGTTTGGTGTACTACAAAAAGACATGGTTGTTTGTGCGGTACACCAACACTTGCTTGAAGTCCAATGGCAGATTGATTTTTTTTTTTTTTTTGGTAGTTCATCTGATCGGACGGGAGCGAATTTCTGCTGATGAAAATTGGAACCCTCCTTCCTCACCCTCTCCTTGGAGCTACTAAAGTGCTATAGACCTTCCGGGTGCACAAATTTGTTGCACACTTCAAACCCAGGGTACTCATTTTTATTCTTATTGTTGGTTGTTTTCTTTGATCGGTGTAATTTATTCTATTATCATTTCTAAACAAGGAATTAGATAGACAGAACAAAACTCAAATTATTATCTCAATCTTTACAAGTATCGGATTCCCTTCAACTAGTTACAAAAAGGTTTAAAACTTCTACAACTGAGGTCTCCAACAAGTCAGTAAATGAGAATCGTCATCAACTTCTATCCAGGGAAAACCACAAACCTCTGGATAATAACGGTGGACGTGTTCTATGGAATCCCAGACAATCAACCAAGACTTCCAGGGGTAGTGAACGGAAATCGATGGATAGAGAACTTCGCATTGCCTCTATGAAATCAGGTTCCATAAGAGATACTAGAGGCGCTAAACGAATGCAGGATGGATCACACATCAATTCTGGAGAATTACAATCAAAGATGGATGCAAGAATCTAGAAGGATTCATATGACCAATGGGAGGTGGCGGCTAGCCATAATAGGCCGTACGGTCCATGTTAGTCTTTGCTTGGAATTGTTGGGGGTTGGGGAATGACCCAAAAGTTCAAATATTAAAATCTTTCCTGAGAAGTTCAAAACCTGATATAGTATCTAAAACAAAACTTTCTGAATCAACTTCTATACCTCTTATTCGTCGACTGGGTTTCTCAAATTTTTGTATTATGCCTGTGATTGGTCGCAGTGGTGGCTTATGGATACTTTGGAGGGATGATATTGATGCTGAGGTTATATCTTTTTCCAAAAATCTCATACATATACAGATTAAGCAAAATGGCCCTTATCCTTTATGGAATTTGTTTTGTGTTTATGGTCCGCCTAATAGATTGGATAGAGCTCAATTTTAGAAAAGTTTATCCCTCTAGTCTCAATATGTAGCTGGTCCAAAGTGCTACATAGGAGATTTCAATGCAGTTTCTTCGTTGAGAGAAAAACATGGAGGTGATCAATCCTTGAACAACACCATTTCTAACTTTAATGATTTCATTCATACAAATAATTTGTTGTGTTTGGGTTATTCTGGTTCGGCATATACTTGGACTAATGGTAGACAATATCAAAGTCTAATAAGACAAAGACTTGATAGAGTGATCGCCTCTCCAGACTAGTATCTCATATTTGAAAAAGAAGGTGTTCTGCATATGCCAACACTTTCCAGTGATCACTCTCCAATTATCTTGAATACTAGGAGAAACATTCAAAGAAATCCTCCATCTTACAGATTTGAAGCTTACTGGTGTTCTCATCCTGACTTCCTTAAAGTAGTTGGAAAACTGGAATATTAATATATCACATGATTTGTTATCCAAACTCGGTTCCTTAGGAAGTTTACTGAAGAATTGGAGTAAAGAAAAAATTGGTTGTGTTCCAAATAAAATAAGAAGATTAAAGAAAAGGTTGCTACAACAACAAAGCTTGCCTCCCTCTCTAGCTTCTATTCTAAAAAAAAAGAGAATATCTGATCAATTGAATGAATATATTTTAATGGATGCTACATATTGGGAGCAACGCATGAAGCAGTTTTGGTTAAAAACCGTAGATTGCAACACAAAACAATTCCATCTTTCTATACAACAAAGAAGAAAAAAGAATAATATTTCATGTATTCATAATTCTTCTCAACAATGGATAACAGATGCAACAGATATTGCGGATGAATTGATTAGATTTTTCAAATCCCTGTTTCAAGAAGACAACAACTTAAGCAATCCCTCAAATATGCAACAATCTTCTTTTTCTTTGTACTTCCGTATCTGTACCTCATTCGGCAGAAGAAATATGGAATGTAGTGAGGAAAATGAACTCTTATGGATCACCGGGGCCGGATGGTTATCCAATGTTGTTATATAAGAAATGATGGTATATTATTGGTGAATATAGGACAAAGTATATTCAACATATATTCACTACAGGAATTATTCCAAGTAAGTTAAATCATACCCACTTATGTCTGATTCTAAAGGTCAAAAACCAAGTTTCGGCTATAGAATATAGACCCATAGCTTTGTGTAATGTGCTCTATAAATTTATAGAAAAAATCCTTGCTAATCGATTAAGTCTGTATCTAGGTTTGTTTATTGCTTGCTCGTAGAATGCTTTTGTCAAAAACAGACAAGTTACAAATAATATCGTGATAGTAAAAGAGATATTTCACTCCATGCACAAATCAAAATCTAAACAAGGATTTCTTGCACTAAAAGTGGATATGTCGAAGGCGTATGATAGAGCATCTTGGTTTTTCTTGGACTATATGCTTCATCAAATGGGTATTCATGATCAATCTCATAATCTTATAATGAACTGTGTTATTTCATCATCTTTTTCTATTCTATTAAATGGGGCTCCGTATGGGAATTTTACGAGTGGTAGAGGTCAACGTCAGGGATGTCCTCTATCTCCATCTTTATTTATCATCTGTTCCCAGGGGTTATCACTTCTTATGAAAATATTTGAAGACACAAGTCTTTATAGTGGTTATAGATTTAATTTTCATTCTCTAGTAATCATCCATTTAATGTTTGCTGATGATTTATTCTTTTTTGGGAAAAACTCTGAGGATAATGTTGATCAACTAAAACTCATTATTGATACCTATTCTTCTTTTTCTGGTCAAGTTATCAATTTTTCGAAGTCATCTATTCACTTCAGTAAAGGTTGCTCAATACCTTACAGATACATGAATATTCAGAAACTAGGAGTTAATGAGATGCAGTTAGAAGACAAGTACTTGGGCACATATCTGTTGAAGTCTGATTGTCACATTGATACTTTTGAACCGTTAAATAATAAATATGATTCTAAGTTGTCAGGCTGGAGATCATTCTTTGTTAATCAGGTGGGAAGAACAATATTTTTTAAAAGTGTGTTATCTACTATCCCAAATTACTCGATGGGTACCTGCATTCTTCCTAAATGAGTTACAAACAAGTTGATTCAGACTCAAAGGGAATTTTATTGGGGTCACGACATTACCACAAGAAAACAACACTTTTTTAGATGGGAGAAAGCAATGAAACCTAAAGAAGAGGGGAGTCTAGGAATTCAAAACATGGAACTGGTGAATAAATCATTGGTGACAAAACTTGTTTGGAGATTTCTAACTAGTGCAGATTCAACTTGGGTGCAAATTTATCATGCTAAATATCTTCAAAACTCTTCTTTTTGGGATTGTCATCCAATGCAGGGAGACTCAAACACTTGGAAAAGACATGTTAGAAGTCAGAGATATCCTTCTAAATAATTGTTGTTAGTTTATAGGCTCTGGTGATTCTATTCATATTTGGAACGATCCTTGGGTTCTCAATATTCTAGGTTTTAGACCGTCTAAGCTTCAAGGTTCTAATATTCAGGTTACTTGGGTGCCAGATCTTTTTATTCATGGTGAAAAAATTTGGGATATTGATTTTCTAACGGAAATATTTCCGCAAGATCAGGTTGATATTATTTCAAATATCTACATACCACAAGATGAGGAAGTAAAAGACAATTTAGTTTGGTTGAAAAATCCATCGGGAAAATTTAGTGCAAAATCGAGTTATAAACTTTTATCTGACAATATTCTAGTGAATTCTGTGGTGGCTGCTTTCCCATGGAATGTTTTTTGGAAGACACTAAAAATTCAACCAAAAATTCAAAATTTTCTTTGGAAGGCTTTGCATGATGGTCTAGCAGTTTACTCAAATCTAAAGAGTTCTAATCATGATGTCCAGAATATTTCTCCTGTGTGTAAAAGGGTTGAAGAAACAGGCTTCCATCTCTTATTCAACTGTCAATTTGCTTTAGCAGTATACCAGGCGAGTCCAATTCTCATCGAGATCCAGGGTGAAAATATTCTGCAAACCGTAGAACATTGGGTTTCTTATCAAGATCAAGGTATCATGATTAACTTGGGAGCTTTCTTTATGTGGAACATATGGAAAACTAGAAACGATTAGATCTTCAATAATACCCAGGTTTCGGTTGATGTCTACATTCAGAATTCTCTTGAAGACTTTAAGTATTTTGATTTACATCATGCGCTGAATTTCTGCTCAGGAATTGGAGTAAATCAAAGTACTACTGCAGTTTGGGAACTTCCTCCTCTATTATTTGTGAAGATTAATGTAGACGCATCTTTTAATAATGGTAAAGCTGCTGTGGAAGTAGACTCAAATGGAAATCACATGGGAAGTGGCGCTTTATGCTTCAATACCTTCTCATCTGAAGTAGTAGAAGCGGAAGCTTTTGGTTTTGGATTTCAACTAGCAAAAAGGCTGCAACTTTCTAGAGTAATTGTGGAAGGTGATGCTGATCAAGTTCCAAAAGCTATAACAGGGAATACGAATACTATCCCATGGAGTATTCGCTTTACGGTTTTATCAATTTGTGACCGCATCAAGAAAGAAAAAAAAAACGTGTATTGTCCGGTTCGATAATGCACACCTACCTCATCATCGATAACATTTATGACCCAACTACAAAAATTAAATTAATGGCTGTTTTCCGCTTCCCATATATATTGCCTAGCTGGGGGATCTTCGTCTGATTGCCCGGCCAATCGGGATCTTGCATATCAACTAAATGATAGTTTCGAGCTCATATTAAAATCTTTTTCAAGATTGTTAACGATCTTTTAGATCTTCGGGCAGTATTGGCTGTTCAGAACCACCACCTAATTCGCCTATTCGTAAAATAATTTTCTTAATTATTTCACGACTGCTAGCATATAACTAGAGGTGTAAACTGGGTCAAAAAGACGTAGCACAAAATTCTAAATTTCAAAGACGCTATTAAAAGTTGAGACAAATTAGCTCGAAGACGCGGACTTAGCCTAGACCGCAACAACACGTTAGTTAAATGGGATGTGCCTGGTTTGACTAATTGGCACAAGAAATTAAAGACAAGACGCTATTGACACGGATTAGCACTTGGAACGGAACATCACAGCACGTTAAGAAAGCACGTCATAGCATGCACAAGTACACCATATAACAAGGCATAATACATCATATTTTGTGTATATTTCACAAAAGAGTCACCATTCTTGCTAGTTTTTGACATTTTATGCTGACTTATTTTTATAACAACACATATAATACCTAAATATTTGGAAAATAAATTCCAATATCGTTGTTATAATGCCGTTACCTATTGCGCATGACTTAGTTCAATTCGCAATTTCAAACTCTTTAAACAGATGATGGTATTAAGATGAACCACTTGATTGTATTAAGCAACACCTCGTTTTAAATGAGGATTAATATAAATAAAAGTCTGTTTCCTCCAAAAAAAAA
>JAJJWX010000219.1:0-36062 GCA_023529315.1 Papaver bracteatum
GAGCAAGTATTACTGATAAGCTTAGCATGGTATTCAATGTTCTAATTACAATTGTATGTTCTTGAGTTATGCCAGCTGGTGTTCCTTGTATTCTACACTCCTGGCAGTTCTATTTTTTAAGAAAATTTGACACTTGCAACTTGAATTGGCCTTTGTTCTTACACAGGGATTATAATACATCGAACTACTAATCTGTAGATAATTAGGTTGCTTGATTTGGAGTAGAAATTATTTCAGTTGTAATACTTTCAGTATTCTTTATGAAATCTGGAATTGTTGCTTACATTTGCGGTGAGTAGGCGTCTTTATGGATGTTTATAAGTATGTTAGAGATTGATTTAGCTCATGATGTCTTAATGAAGGTTATAAAGGGGGTTGTTATCTTTCTAAATAACTATTGTTTGTTCGATTTGAATCAAGGATGAGTGTTTTATACACCCTGAAACTTTGGCCCTCGTGCTGTTTTCAGGGGTGTTTGAGGTTGAAACTGAAGTGAGTTTTAACTACCCTACTCTATGTAGGTTGTTCTATTTGAATAGGTATCTCTGAAATTCAGTGTGGCGATTTGCGAGGTTGAAGTTTGAATAGCGGTCGATGTGGGAACTTGTATCACTCCTTCATAACCATTGATGACTTTGCAAAATTATGTTTATGCACTTTAACAAATTCATGTGTTGTTAGTCTTTGTTCTCAGCTACTTTGTGAATTTTGTTAGTCTTTCCATCACTTGGAAATGACCTGTATTGCGTTGGTGTTTCCTCTATGAATGTGTGGGAAATAATAATTTCCTTTTTGTGGCATATAGGACACTACTCCTTCTGTTTATAACTACTTTCATTCAGCTTTTATCGCTTAAGGTGGGTCATCATGGTCTTGATGGCATCAATATCTATTAGGTGTGAGTTGCCGGGTAGGGATTTACACCATATTATACATTGATTGATGAAGGAGTAGCTCCATATGCATGACTAAATTTGTGTGTGATGTTTTCTTTTGGTGTTTAGAACCAGGTTTGTTTATTTCATTGGTCAGAATGTGTATTGCCGTTTAAAAAAAAAAAACTGCATTCTTAAAATTCAACTTTGATGAGTATGTTTGAGTAGTGCAAGATTCCATTGGGCTTGTTTGTCTCACTTTTTCTACCTCCTGTGAGTGACAGGTAACTTTGACATAAGTGGTGTTGACGCGACTGGAGAAGAGATTGATATTTGGGTTGAATAAGGATCTTTAGCTTATGTTCGTGTAGAAGCGTTGTTGGTCTCTGTAGTTCTGTATAGTTCATGTGCCTATGTGAAGACACTTTCTTTTGAGTTTCTTGTTTGTAAGGAAGCTTCATCTTTTTGCTGAATGTGTGTATACTGTTTATATCACCAAATCAACTCATGGAAGTTAGTTAGTTATGTATAATATAAGCCCAGTTTATGTTCTCAATTTTTTTTTTATTCTTTTATTCTTTTTTTTTCCTTTCTTCTTTCTTTAGTGTCCTAATTCTGTGTTAGAAAAAGGGGCGCTGCACATCTCTTGCTTCGATCCACCGAGCTTAGATGATATGAGGGGCCAACGTGCTGGACCGGAAATGCTGCAACTCATTGCGGCTGCCTACATATCCTTCCCTACTCTAAAGGAATCAAGCACAGACCGTAGTTCATCCTAAGGGACAATAAAACTTATTCCAACTCGATTGCTAGGCCGTGGCCAAGCAATAGTGGTAATGGCCTAGTCCGTATAGGCCGTTCCATCATGATGCTCAATGATTATGCATCATCGGGTCCGCGACATGGAAAAGTGATGCCTAAGCATCAAATTCCCTCTCTCAAGGCTACGCAACTATAAATGAGCCTTAGGCATCATTTATACACTTCCGGCTAAGATATGAAGCTTACTTGGTGCATAGTCCGCATATGCACCTTCAACCAACTACCCCTCCATATATATGTCTTAATGGAATTTCTACAAGTATGGAAAGAAGACCAAAAATCTTTTATCAACTCCCCGCAATCTTTGTGTTTCACTGTTCATCACAATCTTTGCGTTCCACCGTCCATCGCAATCTTTGCGTTCCACCGTCCATCGCAATGATTGTGCACTGCTTCGAAATGATTGCGTTCTAGTGCAATGATTGCGTTACTTCGCAAACATTGCGTTCCACTGTTTATCGCAATCTTTGCGTGCAATGATTACGCTTGCGCAACATTCGTTCGGCCAGCCCTCTTTGGCCTTATGCATCACGATGATGCAACATTGTACTTTTGCCAATATGCCCTCGCGATATGCCTTACTTGGCACCAAACATTGGCCCTTGGCCAAACGCATCCTTTGACACGAGAATTGTCTCTTGGCCAAATGTCAAACGCAATGCGCCATTTTGGCGCGATATTGGCCTTAAGCAAATCTACCTATTACCAACCAACATAAGCTTTGGATGAAGCTTCATCTCAGGCCATGGCGCATCTTTCAGCATGCGCCATGCTAAAAATATGGGGTGTTACATCGAACCCATAGGAGATATTGCATATATGAATTTCGGACTTGAAGAAAATACTACGCGTGCAGTTTTGAACCCGTTGAGAATACTCCCCCCCCTTTTTTTTTATTTTCAGGTTTTCCTTTTGTTGGGTGCGGTTATATGTCAGGGGGATAATTTCGTCTTTTTCCATTTTTTTTGTGTGCAGATATCTTGTTACCAAATTGTTATGAAGAAATCCGACAAGATGTTACCTGAAAAAAATTTCGCTTCATCCAAGGATGTTAATAATCCAAACCAAACATGGATGATGAATTCTTTGCCAAACCTCTCGCCCCTGTTCGGAAGAATCATCCAGGTTTCGTGATAATTTTGTTAACCGGTGGTGAAGATGAAAAGAAAACACGTTCGGTTCTCCCAGAGAACACCATACGGTTCTGTCTTCATAAAGGGGTATATTCTTCCTCCAACATTGATTTCAGGATGTGTCAAAGCCCATTGCATTCTTTTGATAGATGGGTTGAGTTCATGGTGAGTAAAGAGCACATATATACTAACTTGACTCGGGCGTAGATTATTGACACTGCCAGAGCTTCAGTAAGTCTCCAGATTAGGAAGGATATCCCGGGTTTGGTTGCTTTCATCTCCATATGGAGTACGGACAAACATACGATCATATGTAGATGGGGTGAAATAACTTTCTCCTTGGAGAGTGTGGCTCTCTTGTTGAATCTTCCGGTAACCGAGAATCTTAACATCCAATTGTCTGAAGATGATGAGAATATGCGGGATAATCTTGCCGTTAAGTTGGGAGATTTCGCTCGAAAAGACTTCATCGCGAAGTCGAAGGTTTCTGTCCGGAAAGAGCATGAAAGGTGCTTTTACAGCTGGTGGATATCTCAATGGTTTCCGGATGAGCTGGAGCCTAAACAGAAAAGCAGTGATCTTGCAGCATTTTTGGCTCTCTGGTTGTCTAGAGACGTTTTTGATGACGGTTCTGGCAGGAAGGAAATAAGACCATAGTTGTTAGTGATTGCTGTGAAGTTGGCAAAAGGTGAAGTTCTTCCCATTGGAAAGCTATTCCTTGGTTCCCTATATGTGCATCTGGATCACCTAGTTGCGAAAATGCGAGTTTCGAATGGTTTCATGAAAGTGGATTCATATATGCACGTTGCTTTTTTGCAAGCCTGGTTATGGGAGAAATTTGAGAAGTACGCTCCGAAACCGTTGCCTTCGTTTCCTGCGAGTTGGGGCGGCTCCTGAATTCTTCGATGGGTGAACATGCATCCAAGAGTTGGCATGAGCTTGGTTAGTCTTCTCGATAAGTCACATGAAATCAGTTTTCGCCCATGGGATCCGGTCCATAGGTCGGTGACTCAAATTGACACCTTTTCTTCTTCTCCGAACATGTCTTTGTCTTCTGACGACATCTTGAGTGTTGGTGAAAACTTGTTTATTCAAAGTTGCATGTCCGGTTATATGACGTCTTTCTTCATGGGGTCTTTCCGAATAGATGCTTACAATATTTACCGTGCTGCTCATTACATGGGTTCCGCCCTCAATGCCAGCTGGTGGTTCCTAAGGATTCATTGCGTGCCGCCCTCAATGCCAACTCCCTTGAGCCGGGTATCCGCCTTCCATTCTTTCAAACTATGAGAGTAACTTCGACGACATTTGGCTATAATGAGTTCTGGTACGATGAGTTCATCATGATCCAAGATTTTGTAAATAACGTGGTGGAGAATGTTCGTTGTAAACCTTCCCTAGCAGTTTTGAAGAAGTATCCAATGTTGAGAGATCTCAAACGAAAGTTGCCTGGAAACTCGGAAAGTCCCTAGGAAAATGAACAGAGAACGAAGAATCGTGCTGTAGGGTTCCGGGCGATTCCAAAAGATACCCCTGCAACTCTGGATTCTTTCAGTTCTTCCAATAACCAGGTATGTGTTGCCTCCTTGTTGGTTTGTCTCAAAACACGTGAATTTCTGCTGAAAACGTGGGTCTTGTTTCTACCAGGGCTTCGGTAGTGTTAATTCTTTCCCTTCTCTTGCACGTTTCCAGGAGACGGCAATTCCTTTGCGGAATTCCGGCAGCACTGAGCCTTCTCATAAAAGTGATGAGACAGAGAAAGAAGAAAGTTCGACGAGTGAGAGTGATTCTTCTAACAGCAGCACTGGTTCTTTTTCGGGAAGTGGTTCGGTGAGTTTTGCACTTCTTTTTATTTTTTCCTCCGCTTTTTTGAAAAATTTCTAACTCAAGTTTGCAAGAGGAATCCGGTTCAGAAGATGATTCTGGGGCGGAGCCATACGTAAACTTGCCTTTGGTGACAGCGACCGCTGCCGGTGACTTGGGGATGGAAGTTGACCAATCATTGGGAACATATGTCTTTCAAACGGTGGATGATTCCCTGATGGTTGCGGCCGTGAACATGGAAAAAGACCCTTTGCAAGTCGCGGGTCCAGTTGCAGGCGCTATTTTCGATCCTCCGTACTTGGTTCCATACCCAGGTCATGTGCTGGTTGGCGGTTTCAGCGTGCTGGCTAAGTATGAGGCATTGTACACCAGAATTTGGGAGAATTATGGACATATGGCCATAACCAAGAAGGTTACTAGTTGATTTGCGCTGGTTAAGCGTGTGGAAGAGGCTTTATCTTCCATCGAGGACATGCGTGAGGTGACTGGCCACACTGTTTCTGAAGACGTCATTGCCGACTGGGAGCACCATCGCGACGTGTGTGTAGAAAAGGAGTTCAACGCTTCGTGGTTTGGCGAAGGCCATGCTGAGATCCCGAAGTTAAAAGATGCAGCAGTCGAAAGCCTTCCTGCAGAGGAGATTGCACGACATGAGGTAGAACTCGAAAAGCTTTCCAAGATGTTGACTATGAAGAGAGCGGCCCTTGAATATGCAAAGTTGACTTTCTCCAAGAAGAGTATACCTCTGTTGGATGAAAGACATACTATATGTTTGGCTTAAAGTTTGACCGGTTTTGATAGACAGCTGATAGCTTTTGAGGATATTATATTTTTTCTGGGATGAATGATTTTGATAATATAACTCTGATTACGTTTTGTGAAAGGAATATTGCTTTTAAGAAAGTGTGTGCTATCAATTGACACAAGACGCAATAGTATGACGGTTTTACTAAGAAACCAAAAATAACTCATATATCTTTCCCATTCTAAACTTACTCACTTCATAGGGTTTTGTTTTTTTGCTGCGAACACACCCTGTAGGACCAGAATATCGCTACAATTATATTCACGAGTGATTAACGACACTTCTACGAGCGTCACCAAAAAACTCTTCAACAACATTTCACGAGCGTCACAAAATAATTCAGAGAATGACGTAATAAACAACGACAGCATAAAACATGAGAAAAATGTGAAGATTTTGTTGTTAAAAAGAATGTTCGCGAGCACAAGGCTAGAACTCGCGAGAGCAAGGCATGAAATGAAGATTTTGTGGTTATAGAAGAGTCTCACGAGCGGATAGCAGATCTCGCGAGCAGATAGCAGATCTCGCGAGCAGATAATAGATCTCGCGAGCACGATAGCAGAGCCAGCAAGGAGCATAGCAAAAATCCTGAAAAATGGGAAAGATAAATTGAATGTGAGCTGTCACCTACTATGAAGATACCTATATAAAGAGAAGAGAAGGAGAGAGAAAGGGGGACACAATTTTAGAAAGAGAGATATTTTGCGAGAGAGATTTTAGGAGAGAGAATGTAACTTCTTTATCATCTTCTTCCCAAAACTAGATTTAGAACTCCATTAATGGAGATTATCAATGTAAAATCAAATGTAAATTATAACAATCATAGTGAAGAACCATGGATGTAGATTAAATTGATCGAACCATGTAAAAATCTGTGTGTCTATTTACAATTTTTATAATTTAAATCATACTTTTAATATCAAATTAGTTTAGATCAAGAGATTATTATCAAGATATTACAAGGGGTGTGTTGTGGGAAATCCTGCAACTACATTTTGGCGCTAGAAACAGGGACCTACTTGTCAAATTGAAGAAGATTCAAAGAAATTGGCTATCATTAGAATTGGATCTCACTGGATTTAAAAATTTCTAGATCAAATATGGAAAAGCTACAACGAAAATATCATTATTATACAGTAAATAGAAAGAATGAGATATGTTAAGTGGCGAATGAAGAAAATATCAGCAAAATTGTGTAAACAAATCATCAAAAAGGACAAATTTCTTCTCACTTTTCTTATTCTTCGTTTCATTTTTCAGATTTGGGAATTTCAAAACATTGTAAAATCTAAACATTTCTTTTTATAAAAATTTGATTTATTATGGAAGTCTTGAATCTAAAAATGTTTTGCTACGAATTTATAGTAACCAAACTTCGTTTTACAAATTTGTTTAATAAATTTCTAAAAATGTCAAATTTCGATATTTTCTGTTGGTTAGAGATTTACATTACGTAAGAAAGTTTTCATTCTTCGCGGGGAGAAATCTAATGACTTTAGATTAATTAATTGTCCAAACAGGACAAATTCTTTCTTATCTTATTAAATTATATGTTCATAGTATAGATCTGGAAGGTTTTGAATTTTAGATTATTAATCTTTGTTTTTCACTAAAATTGTTGTTTAGTTGATATTTTGAATTCAGAAGAGTTTTGATCATAAATTTACGTCCATAAACCTTGAATTTAATCTTAATTTTGACAACTAATGTGAACAAGATTTTTGTGATTGAAGTCAAAGATGAAGGAATCAAAAGCTCCAGCGAAATTTCTATTTTGCGATAAGATGCATCCACCAACACCAACACCAACACCAACACCAACATTTTAACAAAAAACTTAAGAATCCAACGGAGGAGAAAGGACAAAGACAACACAATGGATAAAAGAAGAAGACTAATGATTTACTCCCCTACCTGGCGCGCCAACGAGGCACAACAATTTAGATTGCAGTTTCCAGCGATTCAATTTAATCACCAGCAAGACATTTCGACAAACTTGATTACATTTTCCAGCGAGATAGTGGAAAAGATTACCTCGCCAATCGTTCTAACAAAATTAACAATAAAGACAAAAGCTTTATCATAATAAATCCATATGAAGAGAATAGAGAACACACGAAGAATATGTTCACGATCGCAATACATTTTTAGCATGCCGCGGGTGACTGGATGATTCTTGACAAAAGAAAATCCTACAGGACAAAATCTTTTCTCTTATATATTTTTATATTTAAAAAATACGTTAAAGAAAAAAAAAATGATTTTTTTAGTGTTTACTAATCGTTTACATTTTAGTGCAAAACTTCGCAGGAATTGGTGTAATACTCATTATTGGTGTTCGAAGTTATTCCTCCAAGAACGTTTCCCCGGCAAAATGAGTGGCGATAAAATCATAAAAGAAAAGAAGAATGATAACTCATTATTGATGGTTTACATATGTTAACACACCTGCGAGCAACACTTGGCGAGAAACATATTGAGGCTTGACTATTATTGATGGCTTGATTATTACTTCTTGATTTTCTTAACTACATTTATCGCCCATTCATAGTGGCGAGGTTCTCGCAAATTCATGGAATAAACAAATCCATGGAAAAGCAACAGCTTGAGCATGACAAATCCATTAACACTCACCAATTTTAGTCTATAACTTTATTGCGAGAAGCCCATAGTAATATTAGTAAAAATGAGGGTTCAACAGACGATCATAGATGGAATAAACTATGGAATAATGGAGCATCTTCTCTAATTTTAAATTATGTTAAGAAATCCATTGACAGATGGAATAAACTTACTAGAATAATGGAGCATCGGTGAATGTTTCGTAAACAACATTGATCTTTTAATGAATGTTAGTGTGAATCTTAACATCGTCAACAACATTTTATGGCGAAATGTATCATTGTGGCAAAATGTATCATCGTCAACAACATTTAAAGAATTTCCTATGCCAAGCTCACATCAACGTCAAGAAGTATCCAGTAAAATTGGTCACTGGAGAAGAATACAAGTAAATATCGCAGATATTTGATTACTTCAAAGTGCTTCTCGTTGATCAAGAAATTTACAAGTTAATACATCGCAAAAGGAAGATCAAAAAGTAAAGATGTATAGGTAAAAGAAGTAATAAGAGGATGACAAGATGGTTTTCTTTCACAAATAGAAGTTGTAACAATTGGTTAGCTGACGATAGTATAACTTTTTATCGCAAACAAAAGTTAGGCCTTTCTATCACAAGCAACAAGTAACCCAAACGGTTAGAGAAGGAGTATGCAAACTAGAAGACTTGGGTTCGAATCTCCCTCCTCGCAAAGAAATTTTTGCGCGGCAAAGAAAAGAGTTGACGATTATCTCGCCAAGAATGAAGAAAGTTGACGAGAATTTCGTAAGTTAATTTCGCAAGAGGCAGATCAAGAATTTATTTCTCATTTCTTCTCATTTCACGAGCAAATCAAATACTTCGCAAGAATTGGCAACAACATCAAATCGACAAAAAGCTAAGTACCACTTCCTTGAATATTTTATTTACAGAAAATGAAATTTTTTGATTTATATTATCGCCAGATTTCAAAGAACATTTCTAAGATTTATAATATTTCAAAAGATTTCAAAAACTTTTGATTCAATTTACCAAAAGCGGTATAATCGCAAGATTTCTAAAATTTCTAAGATTTCAAAACATTTCAAAGAATTTTGATTTGATTGACCAGAGCGATATATTCGCAAAAATTTAAAGATTTCAAAAAAGATTTCAAAGATTTTTTATTTGACTTACCAAAAAATGATACAATCGCAGGATTTCTTAAAATGAAATTTTTGCAAAATTTAAAGATTTCAAAAGATTTCAAAAAATTATAAAAAATGAGATCATCGCAAAAAATTTAAAGATCGCAAAATTTTTCAAAGATTTCCAAGATTACAGAAAACGAAATTATCGCAAAAATTTCTAAGATTTCAAATTTCCAAAATACGCGATACAATCGCAAGATTTCAAAGAAGATTTCAAAGATTTCTCTAGAATATTTATTTTACAGAAAGAGATTTTTGGTTTAACAAATGCGATAAAATCGCAAGATTTCAAAAGAATATTTCTAAGATTTCAAAAGATTTTAAAGAATATTTCAACTCATAGAAATGAGCAAAACAAATTTTCATCAGAGCTGCGAGTGTAATCGCGAGATTATTCAAGATTATATAAAGAATTGACAGAAATGAAAAAATGAAGAAACGCGAAAAGATCGCGAGAGACGCGAATAAAATTTCGCAGAGACATAATAATGGGACGAACCTTTATGGCGTGCACCCTAGTTCGCGAATAAAATTTCGTAAGAGGCAAATATAAGACCTAATAGCGCGTCATATGAGGGTATCTCTTGACATGACTCAGCGATAAGGTTATACGGCTGGGCTCTTGGAACTGAGTCATGCAGACGATGGGGTTAAAGAAAACCAATCCGGGGGAGAGATCTTGGATTTCCAACTATATATGGTTATACCCTGGTTGGACGACTGAGAGTCTCTTCCAAGAAGTGCAAAGTATGACCAAGGCGCCGAGGTACACGGTTGAGCCAAGGGTGCCCGGAGCATACGAAACTATCTTTCCATCCTTGGTAAGTCTTGGCTACAATGCACTTGGCCTGAAGAAAACCCCACTTAGGGTGCAGTCTTGTAACTATAAGCCATATAGGCATAAAGTACAAGAGGCTGCGAACACAACTGGTTGTTTACAGATTCAGATGGGAGGAGTTAGTCTTGTATGGCCGATGTGCCCTCCTTGAAGGGGAAACCAGGGGGAAGATAATGGCGGCACCCTCCATTAGGGAGCTGATAAGTGTCATAAGACGGCAATGTCATGGGGATTTATGATCGCAAGAACATTTAGGCCTGTCATATTGTCACGTAACGTAAATAATGCAGAGGCAACAAGCCACGAGAGCAATGTTAAGATGAGATCAATGGGTTTTTACATGAAATTTTAAGACGTCTGCGATTTCATCGAAGACGGCAATGTCATAAGGGTAAATTCTTGCGAGAGAATGTATGCTTATCATATCGTCGCAAAGATTTTGAAAGAAACATGGATAAGACAAGATCAAAGGGTCTTTACATGCAAATGTTAAGAAATCCTGCGATTTTGTCGCAGATAGAAAAGGTTTGGCAAAATAAGACCTTTAACTAGGAAGGCAAAATAAGACCAATAGACTAATCTCAAACTTATCTATTTTCTTTTAAGAATGCAGGAAAGATTTGTTCATCGCAAGAGAAATAGCAAGTACTATTTAGAATCTCTCAAAAATACTATTCAGAATTTCTCAGAAGTATTATTCAGAGTCTCTCAAGATGATTATCCACAATCTCGCAGAACTTTTCATCAGCTCGCGGAACTATTCATCACAGCACTATTCATCGCGGCACTATTCATCACAGAACTATTCAGTCACTATTTCAGAATCTCGCAGAAACATTCAAAAACTTGCAAACTCATTCAGCATTTCGCAGATTATTCCAGAATTTCACAGAAGAAGTCATTATTTCGCAGAATGAGGCAGAGGCAATTCGTTCATTTAACATTTTCTCAAGGATTCTTCCTTCATAGATAAAGAAGAGAGGCAACTATGGATTACCAAGAAAACATTTTATGTTCTTTATCTACTCGTCAAGAATCATTTCCAAAATGGGCAAGAATTTTCACCAGAAATGAAGTAATAATTTCGCGTGAACAGAGGCAATACTTATGATTTTCATTAAAGGACGGATACTTCTTTATATTTTGAGGATTGAGTACTTCTTATATTTCTTCAAGGATACTTCATACTTCGAATACTTCAAGAGTTAATACTTCTTATTTACTTAGCAAAGATATGGAACTTCGCAAAAGAATAGAGGCAAGAACGTACTTTTCAAATCTAGTATTCTTTCGCTCGTTCCTTCAACAATAAAGATCAAAGACTACTACAACAACAAATTTTTTCTTAAAGATTACTTTTCAAGCAATATTCAAGAAAAAAGAGGCAAGATGTAGGACCAGAATATAGCTACAATTATATTCACGAGAGATTAACGACGCTTCTATGAGCGTCACCAAAAAACTCTTCAACAACATTTCACGAGCGTCACAAAATAATTCAGAGAATGACGTAATAAACAACGAAAACATAAAACATGAGAAAAATGTGAAGATTTTGTAGTTAAAAAGAATGTTCGCGAGCACAAGGCTAGAACTCGCGAGAGCAAGGCAGGAAATGAAGATTTTGTGGTTATAGAAGAGTCTCGTGAGCGGATAGCAGATCTCGCGAGCAGATAGCATATCTCGCGAGCAGATAACAGATCTCGCGAGCACGATAGCAGATCTCGTGAGCACGATAGCTGATCCAGCAAGGAGCATAGCAAAAATCCTGAAAAATGGGAAAGATAAATTGAATGTGAGCTGTCACCCACTATGAAGATACCTATATAAAGAGAAGATCAGGAGAGAGAAAGGGGGACACAATTTTAGAAGAGAGAGATATTTTGCAGAGAGATTTTAGGAGAGAGAATGTATTTTTCTTTATCATCTTCTTCCCCAAAACTATATTCAAACCCTAAATAAATGTGCTGCACGTGAGCACTTTCTAGATTCGAAAGATCAATCTGTACAATTCCGCCCTAAACTAACAAATGGCTGTTCCAGACTTGCTTCGGTCACAAAGTGGAGGAGAAGGGTTGATTTGGGGAGGGAAGCAAAGAAAGGTGTAGAGACCAGAATAATTCTGGGAGAGTAGTGTCTCGACTTGTATCAGAAAGTGAAAGCTTCGGAAGCTTGCAAGAGATAAAAGCTTTCTGGAGAGCTTGCAAAGTTGCCTTTTCTGAGAGTGTTGTGTTTTTCTCCTGACCGAGACTTATTATCTGGTGGAAATAGGTAAGACCTATTTATACAAGTCGAGATTTAAACGTACCCTGGCCTCATGAAGGAATAGAGTAAAGGGTGAAATAATGGGAGGAGGTGGTAACCATATGGTGTTTATGGGTGAAAACGTTTTCACCATTATTTCCTCATTTATTTGACCGCTTTATTCTTTTTCACGCTTTCTTAATGTGAGCGTAGTGTACGCTACATGCTGTGACCGCCAAACCAAGACCTTGGAAAGCATCCCCCAGTTTGTGTTGATGTCTCGAGTGTTGGTTGCACCTTGAGTGCAAGTGGTGCTGCAAGTGGAGCATGTGGCATGTGCGAAATGCCTTTGTTGTGAGTTGTACCTTGAGTGCAAATGGTAATGCCAGAGCTGCTAGTGGTGCATGTGGCATGTGCGGAATTCATTGGTGGTAGGTTGCACGTTGAGTGAAAGTGGCATTGCCAAAGCTTCCAGTGGCGTGTGTGGCATGTGCCAATGGAATGTGTGGAATGCCTTGGTGGTAGGTTTCCCATTGAGTGCAAGTTAGGCTACCAGCGAGGGTTTTGGCATGTGCTAATGGCGTGCGTGGCCATTAGGGTCACGGCCTGGTAAGAAAATCTACTAGCGTGCGTGTTTTGCATGTGCCAATGGCATGCTCGGCCATTAGGGCCATGACCTGGTAAGAAAAGCTACCAGCGTGCGTTTTTTGCATGTGCCAATGGCATGCTCGGCCATTAGGGCCACAGAAAGCTACCAGCGTGCATGTTTGACATGTGCCAATGGCATGCTCGGCCATTAGGTCCACGGCCTGGTAAGAAAAGCTACCAGCGTGCGTGTTTGGCATGTGCCAATGGCCTGCTCGGCCATTAGGGCCACGACCTAGTAAGAAAAGCTACCAGCGTGCGTGTTTGGCATGTGCCAATGGCATGCGTGGCCAATTTAGCCTAGGTTGCACGGTTTCCAAGCTTAGGCGTGGGCGTTATTTTGGCATGGAGCGACTAAGGCCAAGGTAAGGGTTCTTGGATTGACGCGTCTAAGGCCAAGGTAAGGGTGCTTGGCTGGGCATGGTGTGACTAGCGTAGCCAGGGACGAGGCAGAGTGCGTTTGGCATGGCGCGGATAGCTTAGGCTAGGTGCGGCTAGCATAATTTGACTAGAGTAGCTAGGGCCAAGGCAGAGTGCGTTTGGCATGGCGCGGCTAGCTCGGGTTAGGTGTGGCTGGCATGATTTGCCATTGGCACATAGGTGCGGCTAGCATGGTTGGCATGCTTTGGCGAGTTTGGTATGACTTGCATAGCTAGGGCCAGGGAAGAGAGAGTTTGGCATGGCGCGGCTAGCTTGGTCTAGGTGTGGATGGAATGATTTTCTATTGGCATGGAGGTGAGGATAGCATGGTTGACATGCTTTGGCGCGTTTGGTGTGATTAGCATAGCTAGGTCCAGGGCAGAGTGCGTTTGGCATGGCGCGACTAGCTTGGGCTAGGTGTGGCTGACATGATTTTCCATTGGCACGGAGGTGCGGCTAGCATGGTTGGCATGCTTTGGCGCGTTTGGTATGACTGGCATAGCTAGGGATAGGGCAGAGTGCGTTTGGCATGGCGCGGCTAGCCTGGGCTAGGTGTGGCTGGCATGATTTGCCATTGGCACGGAGGTGAATTAAGGTTTTGCTCGTTGTAACCCTAATTTGAAAAAAAATACCCCCTATTAATTACTGACTACATGCATTAAATGTTCTAATAAATGTGTCACCGGTGACATTAGGTTTTCTGGGGTTTTACGATTTTACCCTTTGTCTAAAAACCACCATCAACACTAGGATAAATTTCTTAATTTTTTCCGTTATCTGATAGATCCCCAAACAAATTAGTGAAAATGGAATATATTCCAAATTTTTCCAATAAGAATTTTTTTATCTCCTTTAGTGCAGTAACCAATCAAATATACCAAGTTAGGATGATTTATAAGGCTCAATCTCTAATATTTCTAACATAATACTACAACAACTACTTGTACCATGAGCAAGGAAACAACTTCATTATATTTCACATCAATTGTCATGACTCATTAGACAAAAAAAAACAGATCTGTACCAAGTAATTCAGGTTAATTGACCTGTCAGGCTGTCACTGCTACCAAAGCGATCGACTATACACAAGAGTGCCCAACCAATCTTTATCTGAATTACACCCTTCAGTTGTTAGTGATGGAAAACAAGATTTTTAGGAACAAAAAACACGAAAAAACTAGGGTAACTAGGTAAACATTGAGATTATGATCTAGTTTATGAAACTTGAGACAGTTAAATAGGGGATCGAAAATTATGTCATCCCGTGCCAAAAAGAAGAGAGCGATGGAAGAAAGAAAACTTCTTCGATGTTTGGGGTTTTTCATTTGGTGGTAAAGAAATAGTAACAGTGCCAAAAACTTCACTAGGTACTTTGTTTTTTCAAAAATACAAAACGGAAAAGAAAAAAAAAAGTGAAATAAAGAAGAAGTAAATGGCACGTCAGCGAAGAAAGAGAAGAACCGAAAACTAGAATAGTCAAGCCAAGTCATGGGTGTGATTGACCTTGGGATTTAGAGTGGGCCGAATAGAATTATTGGGCACGAATTCTAAAACCGATAGTACTACAAGAATACTCTTAGCAAATGTCTAGTGTCAGTGATGCTTATCAGTTCCATGGCCCGGACAACTTTGGAAGGAAATAAGGCAAATTACTAGGTTGTCTGTTTATTACACAGGAGGTCAATGCGAAAAACAGTATTTTCGTGGGTGTAACTTATAATTCTTAACCTTTATAGGGGAAGCAAAATGACATGCTTATTAACCAAAGGACTTTTCAGAACTAAAGAAATTGTTATATAAGCATAGAACAGGTTTTATTGCGTTCCTTTCCCCTATGGGAAAGAACAAGGCTTCTCTTAAATATAATCCATGATTTTATTAACCAAAACCCATTTTACTCATAACGCATATATTTTTTTCAACTTATTAACCATAGTCCAAATCATAACCCAAAATATGTTTACTAAGTTAATAGGAATTCATAGCTAGGTGAGTTAACTTGTGATATACCCGATCTAAATGTATATCAAATGATTCACCTATTATATCAGATTTAAGATGATACCGGTTTTAACCTAACCTGACACTTTCCCTTCGTTTTCTTCTTCCTCTAGCCATAAACCCTAGAATTTTTAGTTTTCAAAATTTAAAAAAAATTAGTCAATGTAATAATCATCTAGATCACGGGATGAAGTAAGTTAACAGATAGAAAAAGAAACACGAAAAAAATGAAGTTTTTGTTGCGCTAAAACCTTTCGGAAGCGATTTGCACAGCTACAAACGGTACTCCATAATATTGCCAAGAACACAAACTAAAGAAGTAAAGAGACGAGAATTTTAACGAGGTTGAATCCTCGGGAAAAACAAGAGATTCATATATTTTCGCAAGGGAGAATACATATAAACTTTAAGAGAGAAAGAAGAATTTCTTGGTGTGTTCATTTGCTTTCTCTAATGGCCTATTTATACTAGTTAGTTAGGGAATATTGCTTAGCCTCCAAGTGACCAACTCCAAATTGAGTTCTACTTCCTTAGCCTACAAACTAGGATTCAATGACCTACCATGTTTACATACATGAATGTACAAGTGGGAAAGGGAAAGCTAGGGAAAAAAACCACCTACTTAATATGACATGGTTTTCCCACCTACCTATATCACAAGGTTTTGGAGTTTAACATGGTTTTGAACTCTCCAACAAAACCGTGTCAGGCCACCGCCCAAGCCACCGTCCAACAATTATCCACCTTGGATCATGATATTCATGCATGAGACGATTAATACACGAAATCTCTTTCGTCTTCCAACGTCGATTGCGCCATAGGCTTCCTACGTATCCTCTGCAGGGAATCAAACCGACCGTAGTTCACTCAATGGCCTTGCTAGAAGGCCTCCACCAGGTTCCTAAGAACCTTTACCCCAAAGGGTATCACCAAACCATAAGAATGTGGATCAATTTCGAGCAATGACGAAACTAGACCCCGAATACTACTTTAGTTCCATATTCCTTCACAAACTCCAAGCCAGCATCAACAGTACCATAAAGATACCTCAAAATCCATTTCATAGCTTTCCAATGTCCTTCACCAGGATTATGCATATAACGGATGACCATACTTACTGCATGTGAATATCCGGCCTTGTACATATCATCGCATACATCAAGCTACCAATAACACTAGCATATGGGACTTGGGTCATATACTCACGCTATTCTTCAGTAGTAGGAGACATATCAGAAATTATCTTAAAATGAGGACCAAGGGGAGTACTTACATATTTAGTTCCTTCGCAGATACCAAATTTCTGTAACACTTTCTTCAAGTATGCATTCTGAGACAAACAAATGCCAAGAATCTTCTTAGCTTCTCCTAGATCTTTCATCTCGAACTCAATTGACAATTTCCGCTTCAAATTATCAATCTCTTTCTTATTATTCGATGCTATCATCATATCATCTACATACAAGAGCAAATATATGAAAGACCCATCACGTAGCTTCTTGAAGTATACACAATGGTTATAGTGACTTCTTGTGTATGTCTGGCTAATCATAAACTGATCAAATCGCTTGTACCACTTTCTTGGAGACTGCTTCAGCCCATACAACGATTTTTTCATCTTTCATACACAATATTTTTTTCCTGCAACTTTGAATCCACTCGGATGAGTCATATAGATTTCCTCTTCTAGATCACCATGTAAGAACGCCGTCTTGACATCTAGCTGAACTAGGTCTAAATCATATTGTGCTACCAAGGCCAACAAAATTCGGATTGATGAGTGTTTCACAACTGGAGAGAACACCTTATTGTAGTCAATCCCTTCTCTTTGGGCATAACCTTTTGCAACTAACCTTTCCTTGTAGCGTACTTGATTCACCTGAGATCCTTATTTCTTAGCATATATCCATTTGCACCCAATGTCCTTCTTACCATTCGGAAGATTCGTAAGAACCCATGTGCCATTCTTGTAAAGAGACTCTATCTCATCCTGCATAATAGCTTCCCATTCTTGACGCTCTACACTGTGTATGTCTTCAAAATAGGTATTTGGAATGCCTTCTTCAATAACTGGTAATGCATAAGCTATAAAATCATCCATCCAACCAGGTTTCCTGTTTTGTCTTCTCGGTTTGCTGGTTGCTATGGTCTCAGTGACCATAGCTTCTATATCTTCCACTGCTTCATGTTCCTCTTTATCCAGATCATCACTATCATTTGGAACTTCAGTATTTTACTCCCTTGTAGACGCCACGCCTTCGGAAGCATTCGTAATAGATAGAGACTAAGCTGGAATTAGTGGAGTTGCATCAATCTCCACCTGCTGCAAATATTCACTGGTACAGGTACTGTTCTCCACCTTCCGAGAACCCCAATACTTCACCATAGACGCTTCATCAAATGTAACGTCTCTACTCATGATTATCTTCTTCGCAACTGGATTCCAAATTTTGAACCCTTTAACTCCTTTCTTCACACCCATAAAGATCCCTTTAACAGAACGGTTATCAAGCTTGTTTTTACTAACATGATACCAAGCAGGGCAACCAAAGATATGAATTGAGTCATAATCATAATTTGGTTTACCATACCACTTCTCCATCGGAGTTTCACCTTCTAACGCAGCTGATGGCAACCTATTAATGAGGAAGCACGCATATCTAACTGCCTCAGCCCAAGATGCTTTACCTAATCTAGCATTAGATAACATACATCGTACCTTCTCCATCAAAGTATGATTCATGCGTTCAGCTACCCCATTTTGTTGCGATATCTTCTTAACTGTGAAGTTCCTTTGTATTCCCTCATCCTGACATACTTGCAAGAATGTATCACTTTTTTACTCTCCACCATTGTCCGAACGTAGTACCTTGATCTTTCTGCCAGTTTGAGTCTCAGTTGCCTTTTTCCACCTCACAAATACTTCTAGGACTTCATCCTTATGCCTCATGGTGTACACCCATACGCTCCTAGAATAGTCATCAATAAAATACACGAACCAATGTTTCCCTCCCAATGATGCATTCTTGGAGGGACCCCAAACATCTGAGTGAACATAATCAAGAACTCCACTAGTGTTGTGGTTTGCTGTGCCAATGCTTGTTCTTGTCTTCTTGCCTTTCACACAATGTTCACAAAATTCTAATTTGCAGGAAATATCACCTTTTAATAATTCTTGACGAATTAAAGAATGTAATGACTTATCAGCTAGATGTGCAAGCCGCATATGCCATAACTTCGTGGTCTTCATAGCTGCAGTCTCGGTGTGTTCAAAAATAGACACATCTCCCGTTATTGTATTCCCAGTTAAGTAGTACAATTTATGATGCCTTGTGCCCTTCATGATAACCAATGATCCATCGATTACCTTTAGAATGCCATTTTCAGCGACTATCTTGTAGCCCTTATCTTCCAAAGTTCTGAGCGAAATCAGATTCTTCTTCACAGCAGGCACGAACCTTACTTCCTTCAGCTCCCGAACCATACCATCATGCATCTTGAATCGAATACTACCAATCCAAATCACCTTGCAGGTGTGATTATTTCCCATACACACTTCTCCATCAAACTCTTCAAAGTTTGAGAACTAATCCCAATAAGGACAAATATGATAATTTGCACCAGAATCTAATACCCACGTACCGTCAGCTACGATGAAAGTTGATGGTATCACAGTCAGTGAGAAATCTGAAGCTTCATCTATATCCTCACTTGCCTTAGCAATGTTCACCTTGGTGTTATCCCTTTATCGATCCTTATGCTTGGTACAATCCTTAGACTAATGGCCAAAGTTATGACACCATGCACATTCATCCTTCTACAGACGCGCTCTTGACTTTGAACGCCCTTAAGCTTTGCCACGATCACCATTCTTCTTTCTCCTGTCTGCTGAACGACCTCTTGCAAGAATAAAGTCACTGTTAGCTTCACTTGATAGGTCTTCACGGTCCATCTTCCTGAATTCCTCACTACGCAATGCTGTAGTGACCTTGGCGTATGTCATCTTATCTTTTCCATGCATTAAAGCTTTAATCATTGGTTCATACCTTTCGGGAAGAGAGTTTATCAGACACAGAGCTTGTTCCTCGTCGTTGATCTTTTCATCGAAGTTAACCAGCTTAGCAAGAAGTTTATTATATGAATCTAGGTGCTCAGTTAGAGAGGAACCCTTCTTCATGTTAAAGCGATATAAATTTCTCTTAAGATGTATCCTATTAGCCACGTTCTTCACAAGATATTCTTTCTCTAGCTTTTCCTTGAGATCCTTAGCTGAAGTCTCCTGCTGATAATTAACTCTTACTGCTATTTCTAAACACCATCGAATCGAACCAAGATATAATTTATTTATCTTGTTCCACTACTTTTCAGACATCCCCACTGACTGACCTTCTAAAGCTTCTTCTAGGTCAAGATGAACGAGATCATCAATTACGTCTGTTCTCCATAAAAAAAAGTTATTGGTTCCGGTGAACTTTTAAACTTTCAGATGTGATCTATGAGAATGAAGTATTTCTTCTTTTTTTTCTTTATCTTTATTTGTGGACTCCGAATGTTCTCCTTCAGGATCGTTCGGATCAACTGGTTTATCCCCGTCAACCATTGTTCTCAAACAACCAAATATAGATAAAAACAAAACCTTTGAGATTAGTATTACCTCAAGAAATCTTTAGAAAAATACCTTCACTTCAACTGCAATCTGAGTACCCGTATCCAAGAGCGTAACCTTGCTCTGATACCAATTGTTACGCTAAAACCTTGTGGAAGCGATTTGCACAGCTACAAATGGTACTCCATAATATTTCCAAGAACGCAAACTAAAGAATAAAAGAGACGAGAATTTTAACGAGGTTGAATCCTCAGGAAAAACAAGAGATTCATATATTATCGCAAGGGAGAATACATATAAACTCTAAGAGAGAAAGAAGAATTTTTTGGTGTGTTCATTTTCTTTCTCTAATGGCCTATTTATACTAGTTAGTTAGGGAATATTGCTCAGCCTCCAAGTGACCAACTCCAAATTGAGTTTTACTTCCGTAGCCTACAAACTAGGATTCAATGACCTACCATGTTTACATACATGAATGGACAAGTGGGAAAGGGAAAGCTAGGGAACAAAACCACCTACTTAATATGACATGGTTTTCCCACCTACCTATATCACAAGGTTTTGGAGTTTAACATGGTTTTGAACTCTCCAACAAAACTGTGTTAGGCCACCGTCCAAGCCACCATCCAACAGTTTCCAATTTTTCGAGAACAGATAGTTAACAAAAGGTAATATCCCCCATTTTCCGCACTTAAAGCTTTATCATTCAACAAGAAAACGAGTACTCAGTGTACTGATTTTCACGGACTGCCAGCAAGTTTTCAGCACCATATCAAGTTGTCCCCTAACATTTGCCATGAAGATATATTGAATTAAGAAAAAGTAAGCCTTAATACAAATCACACTAATTTGGGCGAACAAGAGTTTGATACTATACACGGAAGAACTATCATGTTGTTGTGCTCCTAGTAATAACATTTGGCGCTACCCAAGCGGATTCAATGATGCTAATGGGAGGTAAACAAGACAGAGTTCACACCTCATTACGAGTTTTGGGATCGATTAAGCCATCGACAAACAAAGATGACAAATTTTTTATTCTTTTAATGGATACTATGATTTAAACAAAAAACATACTCTTAAATAAAAAAGTTTACACCGGGCTTGTGGTTGGCAACCTAATGATTTTAATTATTTTATACGGGTTACTAAGCCACCGATTTTCCACTCAATGACTCACAAACCTAGTTCATGGGCTATGATTAATAATAGAAAAAAGTCAAACCCAAAACTATGATCAAATTATATTTACCAGAATCAAAGGGATTATGGTTAATAAAACCGTGAGTTATATTTAAGAGGAGCCAAGAACAAAAAGGATTTAAAGTAGTAATCTTTGGATTTCAACTTTAAAGATGATTTAGAAATAAACACTAATTATATATTATCATCCATTATTAAATATCAATCACTCTGTTTTGATTACTATTTTTGTTTAAACTATTTACATCTATCGTATAATGTCAACGGTTGTCTAATTCCATGATGTCAGTGTCCGCCATGACGGGACTACGACGCTTGCAAACGACAAGAAGGAAACAAATGAGAAAGTAGTTAGTAAATAAAGAAATCATCCTTGCATGGTTTCTTAGAAAATACAACAATTTAAGAATTACATCTTTCGAATCTTCCTCAATCGTCACCAAATAATTTTAAGATATGACTCCCGATTTTAATGCTACCTATTTGGTATGGTGCAGGCTGCAGCAATCTCGACAGCATTTTAAGAATCAATAAGAATACCATGCAAGATATCAAGGACAGCTTGTTTTAAGTATTATTATGAAATTATTGTGTATTCATTTGTTTAACAAATGATCACAAATTATATCCACTGACTGCATGCCAACTAAGTTCTTATCTGTCTTCCTGCAAAACAAACATCGAAAATGACTTAGCGTGGTGGTGGTTTGTCCCTAACCATGCATTTTTAACTGTAACCACTGATGAGGTTGAATGTATTTCGAGCGAAAATGATAGGCTTCCCCCAAAAAAATCCCCCACAATTGTCCCCTACCTCACACACCACACCAAATTCCCCCCTGTATCTCCCCAGCCCCACTTCACTTATCAAATGAACGGACAAGATTGGTACCACCTAATGGTGGACAGATGTGGGGGATTTTTGTGGGGAAGCCTAGCACTTCCGGTATTTTCAGTTATGATGTAAGTTGATAACGAAGGATTGATTTTTAAATCAATATTTTGTTGTTAACAAAGGATTTTTTAACGTTGGTTGGTATAAATATTTACACATTCTCCATTCATTCATTTTCACCAAATCTTTTGTCGTAATTTTCCCCAATTCTTATGCAGTACTAGTATTACAAAGTCTACTCTGGTTCAAAGACAAAGTCGGCAGAGTTAAATATTTTTTCATTATCAAAATATAAAATAATCAAAGTTAAAAATAGAAAATGATATATTAAAGATAATAAAAAAGTTACAGAAAGTACTGTTCAGGGAGTACTGATAGTACTAACAAGAAGAGATAACATAAAATAACATGTGCAGGAAGAATACAGGTATATCAACATACCCATTACACAGATTTACTACTAAACTCATACTTCTCATGGATCTTAGACCGGGTCTTATGGAGATGCCCAAGCTCTTCTTAAATACCTTTACACATTAGTTTGGGAAGAGCCTAGCTCCAGCGGTAATTCTCTATTTATATTGTGAACGACTAATGGGTGTCCGTTTTTGATGAAAAAACGGAGAATGGTTGGTCGTTTCTTAAAAAAATTTCACCTATCTTGATCAGTAAACTTCCCATGACCCGTTTAACCATTGCCCGTTTCAGGAATAGGTTAAACACGAGAATCAGTTTTCCTTTTCTCTAGTGTTGTTGCTTCAAAAATATTTACCGTGGAATGGAAGAAAAACCAGTAATTCTGGATTGTTTATGACTGTTAGATATTCGGGTTGGATCCGAATATGGTCGCCCATATTGTATGTGGCAAGCCCGATAGGGTTCCATATTCCTTAGGGTTTGGAGCCTATATCAACATCTCTAACATATGTGTAAAGGGTTACGTGATTCCACCAATATCACACATGAGTTTACCATAAGAAAAGTGGTAACTCTAACCCATAAAAAGAGAGTTTCCATTAGGAGATAAAGGTTTTAAGTTCTTAGCCTGTGAATCAAGTTTGTGCTCATCATTGGAGATTGTAGTACCAGTTGATCGTCGAGTTCAAACGTTGTTGTTGTTGCTGCTGCTTGTTCTTGCTAATCGGAGCTCAAGTTCAAGGTATGAACCGATACCCGCTTCCTCTTAATCGTATCATCTATGATATTGGTATCGTG
Source organism: Papaver bracteatum (assembly GCA_023529315.1). Taxonomy (NCBI): domain Eukaryota; kingdom Viridiplantae; phylum Streptophyta; class Magnoliopsida; order Ranunculales; family Papaveraceae; genus Papaver; species Papaver bracteatum. The sequence goes on from JAJJWX010000219.1 coordinate 23,316, forward strand.
AGCTATTGGTTTGTTGTGTTTTTGTGCTTGATATAACTTGCTTTGGTTGCTTGAAAGTTGCTGATAACATGATAGTATCATGATTAGGTTTCTTGTTGTTTTTTGGGTTAAAAACCATTAATGGATGTATAAATATTTCGGATCTTGATAAGGGTGTTTTGGTTTGAAATATTTAATTGGGTATGTTCATTATTGATTCAAATGATCTCCTGGAAAGTTTTGTAGTTTGACCGTGTGGTTTGAAAGATATTGCAAAAACCCTAATTTTATATCATGTTTGTGAGTAGTGGTTTGATGATTGTTTTGATATATATATGTAGATACATATTAATTAAAATTAATATAGATATATAGTGCTCTCTGAGAGCTTTCTTTTGACATATTATATGCTTAAATCGGAGCTCGTATGAGTGAGATATCGTCTCCCAAAGTTGGTCATGCGTGTCTGTATGCCGCTGAAATTTGGAGAAGACGATAAGCGATGGTATAGAGTCAAATCAACGAGCCAACCGAGTGGAGGGCGACTCAACTTTGATCCAACCAGGACCAATGAGGTCAACTTGTGATCCAACTCGGTAGGTCAGCCCGTGGTCCAACCCAGACCGATGGGTCAACTCGCGGTTCATAGTTCGGTACGGTTCATGATACGGTCCGGTTCATGGTTCGGTTCAGAAGTCGGTTCGGTTCGCAGTTCAGACTGGTTTATTCGTTTTTTTCTTTGTTTCTCTATTTGTGTTTGTCGGATCAACCCCAATTTTGGTACCCTAAGGTTTTTCGACACTCCGAATTCAATAAAATTATTTTTAGAACCTAATTAGATTCACATGATAGAGTTTCTTTGAAATTATATGGTTAAATCGCTTTATCCTTGATAACATGTGAATGGGTTATGTTGTGATTGTCTAATTTCTTTAATATACAACATGTATATAGTGCTGGATTGAATTCATATCTTACTGAATTGTATGTCTAGATAACATGTTGATTGATTAGATAATCATCTTGGTTTGATAACATGTTAAAACAATTGAGTAGGAGGTTGTTTGGTTGAGTTTGTTTAATTCCCAAAAATCAATAACTTGCACATATATTAAATAGATGTAGAAAATATTACTTGTGGCGTGAGAGATGATTAGGAGTTTAACGATTTTTCGATCTTGCGACTTGTAATGTTGTTTTGCTATTTATTTAAATTAATGCTGCAAAGTTTTTTTTTTTTAATATGTGTATAGTGCCATAAGTTTAATATCCTTTATTTTTTCGCATTCTATGTTAGACTAAATGGCTTCCAAGAATATCATTGCTGATTTGAACAAGGGTGAAAAACTTGATGGCGACAACTATAATATATGGCGCCAAAAGATCGTTTTTATCTTGAATGATGATGGGTTGTAGGAAATAATTGAGCATGTGATGCCTCGGCCTGAGGAGGGGACGACGGTTCAACACCGTCGGAACCTCGAGGCTTTCCAGGAATGGATTAAGAAGGATCGAAGTGCTCGTCATATGATCCTGAGCTTGATGCTTAATGATCTCATTGGGGAGTTTGAGAACCACCAGTTTGCTCATGACATGCTAGAGGCAGTCAGGTAGAAATTTGGAGTTACCTTTGTGGCTAAGTTGTGCGCTTTAACTATAAAGTTTGACACTTGTCAAAAGAAGCCAAATGTTACAATGAACCAACATTTGAGGACAATGTCTTCAATGATACGCGAACTTGAGGCTACAAGTCATCACTTGACAGATGAACAACATGTACAAGCTGTTATTCGTTCGTTACCTAACTCTTGGGAGAAGATGAAGCAAAACATGACACATAATGATAATGTCTGCACTTTTGAGGTTATTTCTCGTCGTGTGGAACTAGAAGTCGAGCGCTTAGAATATGCTAAGACTGACAGTTATGTTTTTGCTGCTGAATCTTCTTCGCATAAGACTAATGGGTCTAAGGGCAAGAGGGGTAAGGGTTCTCCTGCTAAGAATCCTCGTGATGGATCTGGGCCATCCACTGCCAACGCTCCTAAGCGAAAAAGAGGCAAGCGTGCTGGTAAGAAAGACAAAGCAGAGATGAACTGCTTTAACTGTGATAAGAAAGGATACTTTGCTCGTGAATGCACTAAGCCAAAGAAGGTAATTTATGAACCTATTCCTCGCTATGAATTTTTTTTTCTAGTCAAGCATTAGTTTCTCATTCTCCTCATTTGTGGGTTGTAGATTCGGGAGAAAATGACCATGTAGCGAGGGACCGAGATGGGTTCCTAGATTATCGTCGAGTTCCTGCTGGGAGAATGAGAGTTTATATGGGGAACATAACTAGCATAGAAGTACTTGGCATCCATACCTATATGATAAATCTGCGACAAGGGCGCATGATAATCCTCCATGATGTACTTTATGCTCCAGATATTCGACGAAATTTAGTTTCAGTTAATAGCATGTTGCGTCTAGGCTTTAGTTTTCTTTTTGAGGGTAATTATGTTAAGATTTTCTTGGCAACTGAGTTTTATGGTTTTGGTTTTATGTCGGATGGTTTTATGGTTTTGGATATTGACAATATTCTGTATCTTTTGATGCTAATAAATCTATTTCATTAGTTGCGTCTTCCTCATATGTTAATAATGATTCTGTGATTTGGCATGCTAGATTAGGTCATATAGGGCAAGAAAGGATGACTAGGTTAGCTAGAGAAGGTCTTTTAGTCCCCATCGCTAAAGTCTCCCTGCATATCTACGAATATTGTCTTGCAGGCAAAGCCATTAGAAAACCGTTTAGGACAGCCAAAAGGGCCTCTGAGCCTTTCCAATTAATTCATTCTGATATATGTGGCCCGATGAATGTTAAGGAAAGAAATGGAGCCTCTTATTTCATCACTTTCATAGATCACTTTACGCGGTATGGTCATATTTACTTGATATCCCACAAGTCAAAAGCATTGGGTTTGCTTTGAAGCGCTATGCATGTGAAGTGGAAAATCAACTAAATAAGAGAATTAAGGCTCCTCGAACTGAAGTGGAATGGCAGTATCTATCGACCTATTCAAAGGGTATTGTGAGGAAAAAGGGATCCTAAGGCAATTGACTATTCCTGGTACTTCGCAATAAAATGTTATAGCAGAGAGAAGGAATCGTACTTTGTTAGACATGGTTAGGTCAATGATGGCGCAAGCTCATCTTCCTATTTCTTTTTTGGGAGATGCGTTACTGACTGCTTCTTATGTCCTTAATCGTGTGCCTTTGAAGTCAGTGACTTCCACCCCATATGAATTATGGACCGACAAAAAACCTGAATTAGGTAATTTGCGTCCATGGGGTTCAGCCGCTTATGTACACAACAATTCTCACCGGTATGGGAAGATGGGCCCTCAAGCAAAAAAGTGTATCTTTATTAGATATTCTGATCACTCGAAAGGTCATGTGTTCATTGGTGAGCATCCTGATGGAAGTGTAACTGAGATTGAGTCACGTGATGTAGATTTCCTAGAACAGGATTTTTATAGAAGGAACGAGGTAGGGGGAGATCTTAGCCTCTTTGTGGTGGAAGAGTCAATAGAAGACACACCAATTCATCTAGTTGAGAATAACAAAGAAATTCCTCGTTCTCCTAGGGAAAGTGGGAGTGTTCCACCTGATAATGGATTGGCTCCATCAAATCAGGATCCCCGATCTCAGATAAGTGAACGTGGGAAAGTACCTCGTCGTCATTTTCAGATTGAGGGGGAAAGTTTCATTATTTTTTTTGAAGCATGGGAAAGTTTCATGGTTTGTTAACATGATGACGCAGAGCCTAAGAATTTTAAAGAGGATATGTCATCTCCTAAAAAGAAAAATGGATTATTACATAAGAAAAAGAGATAGAATCAATGAGGATAAATGGTATGTGGCAATACATTGACCTCCCAGAAGGGCGCAAGGATATTGGAAACAAATGGATTTTCAAAGTCAAACGCAATGCGTATGGTTTAGATGAAATATATAGGGCTCGCCTTGTGGCGAAAGGTTACACCCAACAGGAGGGTGTTGACACTATGAGAAACTTTCTCCTGTGGTGAAAATTGCCTAAATCGCCTTATGCTTGCTATTGTCGCAAGACATATGGATTTGGAACTTCATCAAATGGATGTTAAAGCGCATTTCTCAATGGAGAACTAGATGAGGAAATTTACATGGAGCAACAGGAGGGATTAGTGATTAAAGGTCAAGAGCGCAAAGTTTGCAAGCTCCAAAAATCTATTTATGGCCTAAAATAATCATTTAGACAATGGTATTTAAAATTTGATCGAGCCATTGTTTCCAATAGGTTTACGATTATAGAAGAAGACCATTGTGGTACGTTAAACGTTAGATAAAGGTTTCTTATCTTGTCCTTATATGTTGATGATATCCTTATATTTGATAAGTAACATGGGAAATTGTCGTCGCCACAAAAGAGTGGTTGTCCTCAACTTTTGAGATGAAGGACATGGGAGAAGCAAGCTATGTGCTCGGGATTAAGATCCTTAGAGATCGTTCAAAGAGGGGTGTGTCACAAAGGCGATACATTAAAAGGGTTCTTGAGCGATTTCACATGAAAGATTGCAAGCCCATAGAAACACCAGTTGCTAAAGGTCAGAACTTAAGCCTTGAGATGTGCCCTAATACCCTTGAAGAGAAAGACAAGATATCGCTGGTACCGTATTCCAATGCAATTGGGAGCCTGATGTATGCTATGATGTGCACTCGGCCTGACATATGCTATGCTATTGGATTAATTAGTCGGTACCAGTCGAATCCTGGTTTTGAGCAGCGGCGGTGAGGGATACTAAGGTATCTCAAAGGGACGAGCGATCTCATGCTATGCTACAAGGGTTCATATCTATGTCTCAGTGGTTATTGTGATGCTAACTGGAATAGAGAAATGAGAGAGAAAAAATGCACATCATGGTATGATTTCTTGCTAAGTGGCGGGTCCATCACATGGAGTAGTAAGAAATAATCAATTGTCTCTATGTCTTCAATGGAATCTAAGTTTGTAGCTTGTCAAGCTGCAGTACCAGAATCTAATTGGTTAAGGAGGTTCTTTGAGAGTTTTGAATTTGTGTCCTCAACTCTGCGATGCGGTGAAAATTCACAGTGATAGCACATCAATGATTGCTTATGCAAAAGACCCAAAGTACCATGGAAAGACTAAGCATATTAATAGGAGGTGTTGTTTTATTAGAGCTGCCCTTGCGAAGAAAGAAATAGTTTTGGAGCACATGCCTACAGAATTGATGATAGTTGATCCCCTTACTAAACCTATACCAAGAGATGTTTTCATGCCTCATGTTAGGGCTTTAGGTTTATGTAGGTGGTAATGGATGTATCTTTATTTATTTATTTATTATTTTAAGACATGATGATCGTAGATGCATATGTTTTATGGATATTTATTAATAATCAATACAATTTAATAAAGGTTCATTGTTATGATTGATTATTTACTTATGGGCATGGATATACACGCTGAAATTGGTGCATAGAGAATGCATTATGTCAAAACTTGATTGATATGTCACCTGGTATGGATTGGCTTACTCACATAAGCAGTCACCTTTTGGCGCTAAGGAGAGCGATCAAAGATGAGATGATGCATCGCCTTGGCAATACCAAGAAGAGATCTATATAGTGAAGATCGATGATGAATGTACATACTATTCATCATACCTTAAAGGATAGCCAAATAAAAAATCTCTTTCACGCGCTTATTGAAAGCGAGCAGTTAGAAATTTCGGATTAGGAGCAAGACTTGTGACTAAGTCAAGATTGGTAGAGTGTAAGAGTTTGTGACATATACTTGTTTAGTCAAATAAAACTCCACTCTAGCGCATTTTCATATTATGCGTGCTTGCGACCACTACGGAGGTGCGAAAATCGTTCCCTTATTTTCTCACCGTGTGAGTTCGTATGATAATTAGATTATACACAGGTAACCTTACGACTTTTGACTTTGTTATTAAGTAAAGATTCGATGATTGCTACTTTATTATGTGTCATGTGGCCATGGATGATCCGGCTTAAAGGGTACATATCTGGGAAAGAAGTTGATTCTGAAACTTCATGGAAATAGGGAGAAAATAAGGTCATCAAACACATGAATGTTTTTATATTCACAGTTGATGACTTGGGTTGCCTTGCTAGAGTTGAAACACAAGTGTGAATGTATTTACAATAACCTAGCATGAGGGTTGGACTAGCTCTACGAGGGATCAGAGTAGTCCGGACCAATGAGATTTTGATGAACCTAGGATACTACGAGATACAAACATTTTAAAAAAAAAAAAGGTTGATGTCTCTATGCTGACTCATATTGAGCTGCTAGTATGGAGCTCTCAAAATGCAGGCACCTCGACGGTCGCACGGGCTATTTACTAATATGAACTTTTCTTTCTTCTGGTACAATCCACACTATGTGCGAGTGAGAGATGTTAGATATTCGGGTTGGATCCGAAATATAATTATATTGTATGTGGAAAGCCCGGTAGGGTTCCATATTCATTAGGGTTTGGAACCTATATAAACATCTCTAGCATATGTGTAAAGGGTTACGTGATTCCACCAATATCACACATAAGTTTACCATAATAAAAGTGGTAACTCTAACCCTAAAAGGAGAGTTGCCATTAGGAGATAAAGGTTTTAAGTTCTTAGCCTGTGAATCAAGTTTGTGTTCATCATTGGAGATTGTAGTACCAGTTGATCGTCGAGTTGAAACGTTGTTGTTGTTGTTGTTGCTGCTTGTTCTTGCTAATAGGAACTCAAGTTCAAGGTACGAACCGATACCCGCTTTCGCTTAATCGTATATAATCTCTGATAATGACATTCAACAAACGGAATATGTCATAAATTCTCTTGATATCAAATCCTGGTTTTCATCTCTTCAATACTTTAGCTGATGAATGTCTTGTATGTTGGGAAGTCTTTGCTGATTAAATATTTAGTAAATTACTTTACTAATGTGGAAGAACATAATATGGATGATATTGGAAGCCCCATCACCATCAGAACAGGTTTGTAGAATTTTGTTTACTTTTTTTGCTTACTGAATACATTAATTATTCAATAGGTCAGTAGTTGGATAGCTTATTGGTTATGCTTCTTGAAATCGTATGTTTATTTAGGAGACAAAAGAAAAAGACTACACTTTGTCGAATGCGCTGATAATATTAATGCCATGGTCGATGCTGCAAAGTATGCTGATCTAGTATTGTTACTGGTTGATGCGAGTTATGGGTTTGAAGATGTAGTAGCATATTTTATGACTACTACACCCAAGTGAAATTAAAGACTAAAAACTACTTAAACAAACAAGATCCAATATGAAAAAGATGTAAATAGCATGAAATGTAAAGTTTGACACAAGCATATAACGTGATTCGACCATGAAGACCTACGTCCACGGAGAATAAGATGTTTTATTATTGATCATAAGGTCTTACCCTTGAAAGTGTTACAAATCTCTTCTTGATTTCTCTCTATCTAAATCTCTCTCAGGAATTATCTGTAGAAAGACCATCTAATATTACATAAGTTGTCCATCTCCTTGTACATGGACTGGTATTTATATACAAAATAAGCTCGTGGTCGCTTGATCGTCCGAGTTGGGTGAGCTATCGTCCATCGTCCTGGTTCCCTCGGACTCGTTCTATATTATCCCTTGTGATGGCCAGCTTGGTTCTCCCTCCGAGTTATCTTGCTCTCTTTGGATCGTTCTGCCCTTCTGTGGAGAACCTCGTGCTCCATCGCCTCTAGGTCGTAGTATAGATCGTCCGACCCTTTCGTCATGATGCTCAACTACCCAAGTCATGTTCTTATCCTTCATTAAATGCGGTCTTGCTTTTTATACTTGACCGTCTGAGAAGATTGGACCTTTACTTACACGCGTCATTCATGTGGCGCTTGTGCAGTTACCTCGACTGACCACGTGTCAGCATCTCAAGGGACGAACATCTGAGGAGATGGTAAGGTAGGAGCACTGAACCATCCTCCAAAAGGTAGTTTTGTCTCAGTCGAGGCAACTGCACCAGCGCCACATGAATGATGCATGTAGATAAAGGTCTAATATGCTCAGATGGTCAAGTCTAAAAACCATGACCGCATTTAATAGAGGATAAGAACAAGACGTTGGTAGTTCCGTATCGTGATGGAAGACTTGGAGATCCAAACTACGACCCAGAGGCAATAGGGCACTAGGTTCTCCACAGAAGGCCAGCACGATCCAAGGGAGAGTGATCTAATATAAGAAAATTGTACTTTAGCGACTACCCGGATTCAGCTGGTACATGGCCGGTTTTGGAGATTGGAGCTCTCTAGCAATCAACATTGCAACAGATTCGCCCTGAGGCTGAATACTTATTTGCTAAAGACGTGTACCAAACATGTTGCTGGAATACCTATCTTTCCACTATAACAAAGCGACTCAAGTTTCAGTCAGAATAATATTTTGGTAACCACTAACTTTCGCTAGTAGACCACCTACTGAAATGCTTAACCCACAAAAATATTGGAGGCTGAAGACTTACACATTGTTGGTGGAGGTGGCCAACTGAAAAGTTTGTCTGTCGCTCAAGGATTTAACTTACTAAATTTTAGTTGTTTGGATGTTGGCGAAGATCTGTAGCTGCTAGATGTATCGAGGGAAGAGAGCCTCCTCCAAATAAATTTTGGTTACTCAAGAGCTTAAGCTTCCATTGGGTTCGTCGGATAAGAATTTTAGCTGCTGATTTTTGGGTTAGTACAAGGGTTAAGCCTCCTCCTTTGTGGTTTTCCAAGGTTTCTGACCTCTGTTTTTCAGTTGGTCCAAGGGTTTAGCCAACACATTTGGTGTTGGTCAAGGTTTCTTACCGTTGTTTTTCAAGTAGTTTAATATTAGTTCTGAGTGGGTTAAAATCTCTTCCCACACTGACCAAGGATGTCATCCATTGTCCTTAGGGTGTTGAGATAAATACTTCAGAAATTCAGATCTTTTTATTGATTATTTTCAATCATTGAATCAGTACAATTAACCGAGATACAAATTATGATGAGTTGAAAGAAAATATTAACAAGAGATAAGCATTCGTAGTTGACCTTAGGATACTTTGTATAGAATGAACCTTCCAACTTCAATTTCGATTTCGACGAACCAGGGCTTCCTCCTCTAGTAAGGCATGAAACTTGTCCTTGTTGATCTTTGATTGTACTAAACTGAGAACTCTTGAGCAATAATAATGCAGTACCCTTGTGAATTACAATCAACAATTAATTATAACTCCTAACAAAATTCAAAAAAGATAGAATCAATAAGCAATTAGAAATGTGAGAAAAATTAATTCTAGCAAAGCATATATATAAACTGATATGAGACGCCGCTGAAAAATATATTGTATAGTAAATTCAAAATTCTGCACTTGAAACAACTAGTTTACTTTTCTGTAAACAAGAAACCTAACAATGCCTTCCTCCTCTGTATCTGACACTTTCTTGCACAAAGAATCAATCATTTCATTCAACTTTCGGGGACTTGGTCCTCATGGGGGATCTATGAGCTAACCACCTAATGAGCATGGTCCAAAAAATGACCAAACATCGTATAATGAGACAAACTGCATAATAAGATAATTCCACGAGGAGAAGGTTAAATGCAAGAAAACTTAATAGTTACTTTAGCATTGATCTTTAACATCACATTTGTAACATAGTGGTCGTTCACTTTTGTCGGTGCAATACACTGGGTGACGAATCCAAACTATGTTGAGCATTTTATCTTACATGGTCCTACAATATCAACCATGATGAGTAAAATTCTAGGCACATGATTAGTAGAGGGAGAAATAGATAAGAAAACAAAAAAATGCTAACCTTAGACATCTGAATTTTTCCTCTCTTCTAGAATACAGAGAAGAAATTGAGGGATCCCAGGAAGATTTTCTTTTATTTGAGCAAAAACATATTTATCCGTACGGAGATTAGCTGGGATGCGTCTTTGCTGGGGATTCTCTTCGAAGATGGCTCATCTATGGCCTACAAGAGAGAAAGTATCACATAAGAGGAAAACAATTTGCACCTAAATATAAGCTGTGGCAAGGAAGAAAAGGGACACTTACAATTCCTTTTGCTTGATTTTCACATCAGTTAAGTTTTGAAAAGACTGAGGATATTACATCAAAATTTGAGAAACATACAATGACCCAGCGTCCAATCTTGGTTCCACTAGTTTCTGAACACAAAGTACAACTTGTTAAGCATAATAGCATGTAGGAACTTCGCCAGAATAGCAGTGTCAATCATTCAACACCTTGTTATTAAAATTCCATCTCCCATTACGTGGATAGAAATCTTCACCATTTCCCTCCTCCAACTAATATAACAAAACAACACATAATGATAAATTAGCAAAGCCTCGCATTATCATCTTCCAAGTAAATTCCTAAATAGAATAGAGAATACGAAAGTAGAGTTCCCTAACAATGAATAATACCTTGGGAGCCATAAGAACACGCCCTTCAATTTGAGTAAACTGAATGCTAATTGTAACACCGCTAAATTTTAGCATCGAATCATTATCATAGTTGTTGATTTTGAGACGTAAACACGACTAAAATTAATAGAAAAAACAACATTAAAAATAAAAGCTTTGGCTGCGTACAAAGTTCAAAAAAAAAAAAAAACAGATGCTTACATCACTCGAAGATCTCATTCGCTCCTTCTCAACTACTGTATATTTGTTGAAACCTTTGGCGAATCAAATACGGAGAATATGGGCACCATTCGGTCGGAAACTCTTATGTAATCTTGGAGATCAATAAAGTACCTCCACAAACCTACAAAAAGTCACCAAAAATGTAAAATAGAAGCCCTGAATTACAATTGAGAAGTTGAAATTGAGCCCTATAAAATGTAATTTGCACCTTGAAGACAGTCACAATTCTCAGTTTCTTTCCGGACAACATCAAGAACTGAATCGATGAGTTCAGATAATGTCCTTTAGCCCAGCTGTTACCAGCACCATATTTTCCAAAAGCGAAGTTATCAGGAGGAAAGATCTGACCATATAAAGACCAGTTCGAATAATATACATAATCACAGGCTCAAGATCCATGAGTATAGCATGAGAAAAAGATTCACTGTAGTAAACATAGAAAGAAAACAATAACCAGATGAATGGAATTGTTAGCTAACATAAATATGATAAACATGGAGATAATAGGTTGGTGGATAAAATTTCTCTCACACACCAATCGGTTTTCGATACTGTTCGATCTCGAAAGGACTCGTCGTCGTCACAATGAGTTCACCACCGTGCACATTTGTCATCTTTGTAGTGACTGCTGTCAGCTTGCTTGATTTCTTCTGTTTCTTTTCAATCTCTAGTATCTGCTGATGTTGCGAGAGTGGAGTAATATTATGAATCCCAGATTGGGTCAGTGAAGACCTGTTCATATTATTATTATGTGCATAATATGAGAGTATAAGATACCTCAAAGAAACCTTCACCTGCATGAAGGAAATTCTTAGTTGTCCCTTGTTTGCACGAATATAAAACACATACGTATACATAATATTCCCATTGCTCGAATAAAGAAACATATGAAACGAAGCTTACCTTCAGCCAGTCATCGAAGTGATTAAACAGAAGCATTTGTGGCTCAGTCACCTTCAGAATTAAATCACCAAATTTCTCAATCTTCAAGCTAGCCTGGAATGGAAGCTGCAACTCACTGCCTTCGATAAACACATTGGGGAAATCAAGAAAGCGGACCTCCATAGGGTCAAGCATTCCTATACAAGTGACGATAATCTGATTTGGCTTCTCTTCAACTGGAAAAGACCGCACAAGAGAAGCTACTTCCTTAGCAGTTTTCCACTTGGAAAGCTGTCCGAGACGTTTCTTCCCTGCTCGCATACTTTTTTGGATGACCTATAGACACCACATATGTTTGTGAAGACCATGAGGTATATACACTGAGATCAAAACCAAACACAACAAATCAGTAAAATAGTTGAAACTTTACCTTGAGAAACACAATTGCCCAGTCCTTGGATTGAATAAAAAATAGCACCATTGATGGCCTTTGTCATGAGATTCCCTTCAAATGTTCTATGGATAGTTGCACGATACACATTGATGATGTCATCCACAAACCATAGTTTTGAGATGACAGACATGGTTTTGTAGGCTTGGAAAAATACAACTCTAACCCCTTCCTGATACGCTCCCTTAGAACATATACAAAGCTGGACCTGGCACATGAAACAAGAACATCAGGTAGGACGGGTGGTGGTGGTGGGGAATTCTTAAACTCCAGAAAATGTTTTTATATGAATAAATATTCACATTGTGAAACTATATACGAACCTTTAGTTATCTATTAACTTTGAGTAAGCACATTATGATAACAAGTTTATGCAAACATTAATAACAATAAAGCATTGCTTTTAATAAGTTCATGCAAAAACCAATTTTGTATCAAGAATTGGTACCTACAAATAGCAAAGTCAGTGACTCATGTAAATACTTTAAACTAACTGTAGTTGCATAATAACCTACAACTACACCCTCAATAGAATTAGTAAAAACTCATGAAGTTCTTGATGGTGAATGATAACTTTCTTATTAACTTTCTTAATTGATTACAAAGAATTATCAAAATGGAACTAGAATAGTTACAAATTTTTCTATTCTCTTTCCTAAGATAATTTCTTACACTCACTAAAAGAACCTCCCGAATTTTACATTTGAACTCCTATTTAT